>JAYESA010001412.1:0-47095 GCA_036927795.1 Iris macrosiphon
AACATGAGTATGAAATAAGCGTAGAGTTGTTAAAACGAGTATGGATAGGCGATTCTAACCGAGATATGGTGAAGAACATGATGTAGTATAAGCATAGATGGGGAAAACGAGTATAGATGGATGATCTTAACCGAAATATGGTGCAAAAGTGTCGTAGATTTGTGAAAACGGGTACTGAAATGTGATTATGATCGGAATAAGCTATCAACTACTCGTGGGATGGTGAAATGGGCGGTTCTAATCGAAATATGGTATAGAATGGGCGTAGAAAGATAAAAACATGTTTAGGCCGGTGATTCTCACCAGAACACGTTACAAAACAGATGTAGAATGGTGAAAACGAGTGCAGATGGACGATTCTAGCTGAACATGATATAGAATGAGCGTAGAATGTTTAAAACGAGCATCGATGGACGATCCTTACGGTGAATTAGTTTAGAATAGGCATAGACTGATGAAAACGAGTGTAGATGGGTGATTCTAATCGAAATTATGGTATAGAACGAGCCTAGATTAGTGAAAATAGGTACAAATAAGTAATTCTATCAGAAATATGGAATAGTACGAACATAGAATGATGAAAACGACTATGGATGAGTGATTCTATCAGAAATATGGAATAAAACAGGTGTAGAATGCGAAAGAGGAGCATAACGGTGCGACGCTAAATGAAATTATGGTGCAGAATGGACATACAATGGCGAAAACGAATGCAGACGGGTGATTCTAACCAAAATATAGTATATAAGTGGCCCAGATTGGTGAAACGAGTACATAAATGTGATTCTAGCTGAAATAAGGTATCAAATACTCGTGACATGGTGGAAACGGGTATAAATGAGTGTTTCGAACCAAGACATGGTGTAATATGATCGTAGAATGATGAAAACGGGTTTGGATCGGCGATTCTAACCGAAATATGTTATAAAACGGGGGTTGGATCGTGGAGACGAGTACAGGCGAGTGATTCTAACCGAAATATGGTGTATGATATGCGTAGATTGGTAAGAACGGGTATGGATTGGGGACTCTAACCGAAATATGGTAGAAAAGTGGCTTAGATTTGTGGAAACCAGTACTGAAATACGATTATGATCGAAATACGGTATCTAATACCCGCAGGATGGGTAAAACGAGGATAAATGCTTAGTCCTTACCGAGATATGGTATAGAATAAGCTTAGAATGATGAAAACGTTTTTAGGTCGGCGATTCTAAACCAAGCTGTTGCACAAAAGAGACCTAGAATGGTAAGAACGAGTATAGATTGGCGATACCAAGAGAAACATGATATGGAATAAGCGTGGAGTTGTTAAAACGAGTATGGATAGGCGATTCTAACCGAGATATGGCGAAGAACATGGTGTAGTATAAGCATAGATGGGGAAAACGAGTATAGATGGATGATCTTAACCGAAATATGGAGCAAAAGTGGCGTAGATTTGTGGAAACGGGTACTGAAATATGATTATGATCGGAATAAGCTATCAACTACTCGTGGGATGGTGAAATGGGCGGTTCTAACCGAAATATGGTATATAATGGGCGTAGAAAGATAAAAACATGTTTAGACCGGTGATTCTCACCAGAACACGTTACAAAACAGAGGTAGAATGGTGAAAACGAGTGCAGATGGACGATTCTAGCTGAACATGATATAGAATGAGCGTAGAATGGTTAAAACGAGCATCGATGGGCGATCCTTACAGTGATATGGTTTAGAATAGGCATAGACTGACGAAAGCGAGTGTAGATGGGTGATTCTAATCAAAATTATGGTACAGAACGAGCCTAGATTGGTAAAAAGGGTACAAATAAGTGATTCTATCAGAAATATGGAACAGAATGAACATAGAATGATGAAAACGGCTATGGATGAGTGATTCTATCAGAAATATGGAATAAAACAGGTGTAGAATGCGGAAGAGGAGCTTAACGGTGCGACGCTAAATGAAATTATGGTGCAGAATGGGTATACAATGGCGAAAACGAGTACAGACGGGTGATTCTAACCGAAATATTGTATATAAGTGGCCCGGATTGGTGAAACGAGTACAGAAATGTGATTCTAGCCGAAATAAGGTATCAAATACTCGTGACATGGTGGAAACGGGTATAAATGTGTGTTTTGAACCAAGACATAGTGTAATATGATTGTAGAATGATGAAAACGGGTTTGGATCGGCGATTCTAACCGAAATATGTTATAAAATGGGGGTAGGATCGTGGAGACGAGTACATGCGAGTGATTCTAACCGAAATATGGTGTATGATATGCGTAGATTGGTGAGAACGAGTGTGGATTGGGGACTCTAACCGAAATGTGGTAGAAAAGTGGCATAGATTTGTGGAAACCAGCACCGAAATACGATTATGATCGGAATACGGTATCTAATACCCGCAGGATGGTGAAAACAAGGATAAATTGCTGGTCCTTACCGAGATATGGTACATAATGAGCTTAGAATGATGAAAACGTATTTAGATCGGCGATTCTAAACCAAGCTATTGCACAAAAGAGACCTAGAATGGTGAGAACGAGTATAGATTGGCGATACCAGGAGAAACATGATATAGAATAAGCGTGGAGTTGTTAAAACGAGTATGGTTAGGCGATTCTAACCGAGATATGGTGAAGAACATGGTGTAGTATAAGCATAGATGAGGAAAACGAGTATAGATGGATGATCTTAACCGAAATATGGCGCAAAAGTGGCGTAGATTTGTGGAAACGGGTACTGAAATGTGATTATGATCGGAATAAGCTATCAACTACTCGTGGGATGGTGAAATGGGCGGTTCTAACCGAAATATGGTATAGAATGGGCGTAGAAAGATAAAAACATGTTTAGGCCGGTGATTCTCACCAGAACACGTTACAAAACAGATATAAAATGCTGAAAACGAGTGCAGATGGACGATTCTAGCTGAACATGATATAGAATGAGCGTAGAATGGTTAAAACGAGCATCGATGGGCGATCATTACAGTGATATAGTTTATAATAGGCATAGACTGACGAAAGCGAGTGTAGATGGGTGATTCTAATCGAAATTATGGTATAGAACGATCCTAGATTGGTGAAAACAGGTACAAAAAGTGATTCTTTTAGAAATATGGAACAGAATGAACGTAGAATGATGAAAACGGCTATGGATGAGTGATTCTATCAAAAATGTGGAATAAAATAGGTGTAGAATGCGGAAGAGGAGCATAACGGTGCGACGCTAAACGAAATTATGGTGCAGAATGGACATACAATGGCAAAAACGAATGCAAACGGGTGATTCTAACCGAAATATAGTATATAAGTGGCCCGGATTGGTGAAACGAGTACATAAATGTGATTCTAGCTGAAATAAGGTATCAAATACTCGTGACATGGTGGAAACGGGTATAAATGAGTGTTTCGAACCAAGACATGGTGTAATATAATCGTAGAATGATGAAAACGGGTTTGGATCGGCGATTCTAACCGAAATATGTTATAAAATGGGGGTTGGATCGTGGAGACGAGTACAGGCGAGTGATTCTAACCGAAATATGGTGTATGATATGCGTAGATTGGTGAGAACGAGTATGGATTGGGGACTCTAACCGAAATGTGATAGAAAAGTGGCATAGATTTATAGAAACCAGTTCTGAAATACGATTATGATCGGAATACTGTATCTAATACCCGCAGGATAGGAAAAACGAGGATAAATGGGTGGTCCTTACCGAGATATGGTACAGAATGAGCTTAGAATGATGAAAAGATATTTAGGTCGGCGATTCTAAACCAAGCTGTTGCACAAAAGAGACCTAGAATGGTGAGAATGAGTATTGATTGGCGATACCAAGAGAAACATGATATGGAATAAGCGTGGAGTTGTTAAAACGAGTATGGATAGGCGATTCTAACCGAGATATAGCGAAGAACATGGTGTAGTATAAGCATAGATGGGGAAAACGAGTATAGATGGGTGATCTTAACCGAAATATGGTGCAAAAGTGGCGTAGATTTGTGGAAACGGGTACTGAAATGTGATTATAATCGGAATAAGCTATCAACTACTCGTGGGATTGTGAAATGGGCGGTTCTAACCGAAATATGGTATAGAATGGGCGTAGAAAGATAAAAACATGTTTAGGTCGGTGATTCTCACCAGAACACGTTACAAAACAGATGTAGAATGGTGAAAACGAGTGCAGATGGGCGATTCTAGCTGAACATGATATAGAATGAGCGTAGAATGGTTAAAACGAGCATCGATGACAGTGATATGGTTTAGAATAGGCATAGACTGACAAAAGTGAGTGTAGATAGGAGATTCTAATCGAAATTATGGTACAGAACGAGCCTAGATTGGTGAAAACGGGTACAAATAAGTGATTCTATCAGAAATATGGAACAGAATGAACGTAGAATGATGAAAACGGCTATGGATGAGTGATTCTATCAGAAATATGGAATAAAACAGGTGTAAAATGCGGAAGAGGAGCTTAACGGTGCGACGCTAAACGAAATTATGGTGCAGAATGGGCATACAATGGCGAAAACGAGTACAGACGGGTGATTCTAACCGAAATATTGTATATAAGTGGCCCGGATTGGTGAAACGAGTACAGAAATATGATTCTAGCCGAAATAAGGTATCAAATACTCATGACATGGTGGAAACGGGTATAAATGTATGTTTCGAACCAAGACATGGTGTAATATGATCGTAGAATGATGAAAACGGGTTTGGATCGGCGATTCTAACCGAAATATGTTATAAAACGGGGGTAGGATCGTGGAGACGAGTATATGCGAGTGATTCTAACCGAAATATGGTGTATGATATGCGTAGATTGGTGAGAACGAGTGTGGATTGGGGACTCTAACCGAAATATGGTAGAAAAGTGGCATAGATTTGTGGAAACCAGCACCGAAATACGATTATGATCGAAATACGGTATCTAATACCCGCAGGATGGTGAAAACAAGGATAAATGGGTGGTCCTTACCGAGATATGGTACATAATGAGCTTAGAATGATGAAAATATATTTAGATCGGCGATTCTAAACCAAGCTATTGCACAAAAGAGACCTAGAATGGTGAGAACGAGTATAGATTGGCGATACCAGGAGAAACATGATATGGAATAAGCGTGGAGTTGTTAAAATGAGTATGGATAGGAGATTCTAATCGAGATATGGCGAAGAACATGGTGTAGTATAAGCATAGATGAGGAAAACGAGTATAGATGGGTGATCTTAACCGAAATATGGTGCAAAAGTGGCGTAGATTTGTGGAAACGGGTACTGAAATGTGATTATGATCGGAATAAGCTATCAACTACTCGTGGGATGGTGAAATGGGCAGTTCTAACCGAAATATGGTATAGAATGGGCGTAGAAAGATAAAAACATGTTTAGGCCGGTGATTCTCACCAGAACACGTTACAAAACAGATGTAAAATGCTGAAAACGAGTGCAGATGGACGATTTTAGCTGAACATAATATAGAATGAGCGTAGAATAGTTAAAACGAGCATCGATGGGCGATCCTTACAGTGATATGGTTTAGAATAGGCATAGACTGACGAAAGCGAGTGTAGATGGGTGATTCTAATCGAAATTATGGTATAGAACGAGCCTAGATTGGTGAAAACAGGTACAAATAAGTGATTCTTTTAGAAATATGGAACAGAATGAACGTAGAATGATGAAAACGGCTATGGATGAGTGATTCTATCAGAAATGTGGAATAAAATAGGTGTAGAATGCGGAAGAGGAGCATAACGGTGTGATGCTAAACGAAATTATGGTGCATAATGGACATACAATGGCGAAAACGAATGCAGACGGGTGATTCTAACCGAAATATAGTAGATAAGTGGCCCGGATTGGTGAAACGAGTACATAAATATGATTCTAGCTGAAATAAGGTATCAAATACTCGTGACATGGTGGAAACGGGTATAAATGAGTGTTTCAAACCAAGACATGGTGTAATATGATCGTAGAATGATGAAAACGGGTTTGGATCGGCGATTCTAACCGAAATATGTTATAAAACGGGGGTTGGATCGTGGAGACGAGTACAGGCGAGTGATTCTAACCGAAATATGGTGTATGATATGCGTAGATTGGTGAGAACGAGTATGGATTGGGGACTCTAACCGAAATATGGTAGAAAAGTGGCTTAGATTTGTGGAAACCAGTACCGAAATATGATTATGATCAAAATACGGTATCTAATACCCGCAGGATGGGTAAAACGAGGATAAATGCGTGGTCCTTACCGAGATATGGTACAGAATGAGCTTAGAATGATGAAAACGTATTTAGGTCGGCGATTCTAAACCAAGCTGTTGCACAAAAGAGACCTAGAATGGTGAGAACGAGTATAGATTGGCGATACCAAGAGAAACATGATATGGAATAAGCGTGGAGTTGTTAAAACGAGTATGGATAGGCGATTCTAACCGAGATATGGCAAAGAACATGGTGTAGTATAAGCATAGATGGGGAAAACGAGTATAGATGGGTGATCTTAACCGAAATATGGAGCAAAAGTGGCGTAGATTTATGGAAACGGGTACTGAAATGTGATTATCATCGGAATAAGCTATCAACTACTCGTGGGATGGTGAAATGGACGGTTCTAACCGAAATATGGTATAGAATGGGCGTAGAAAGATAAAAACATGTTTAGGCCGGTGATTCTCACCAGAAAACGTTACAAAACAGATGTAGAATGGTGAAAACGAGTGCAGATGGACGATTCTAGCTGAACATGATATAGAGTGAGCGTAGAATGGTTAAAACAAGCATCGATGGGGATCCTTACAGTGATATGGTTTAGAATAGGCATAGACTGACGAAAGTGAGTGTAGATGGGTGATTCTAATCAAAATTATGGTACAGAACGAGCCTAGATTGTTGAAAACAGGTACAAATAAGTGATTCTATCAGAAATATGGAACAAAATGACAGTAGAATGATGAAAACGGCTATGGATGAGTGATTCTATCAGAAATGTGGAATAAAACAGGTGTAGAATGCGGAAGAGAAGCATAACGGTACGACGCTAAATGAAATTATGGTACAGAATGGGCATACAATGGTGAAAACGAGTACAGACGGGTGATTCTAGCCGAAATATAGTATATAAGTGGCCCGGATTGGGGAAACGAGTACAGAAATGTGATTCTAGCCGAAATAAGGTATCAAATACTCGTGACATGGTGGAAACGGGTATAAATGAGTGTTTCGAACCAAGACATGGTGTAATATGATCGTAGAATGATGAAAACGGGTTTGGATCGACGATTCTAACCGAAATATGTTAGAAAATGGGGGTAGGATCGTGGAGACAAGTACAGGCGAGTGATTCTAACCGAAATATGGTGTATGATATGTGTAGATTGGTGAGAACGAGTATGGATTGGGGACTCTAACCGAAATGTGGTAGAAAAGTGGCATATATTTGTGGAAACTAGTACCGAAATACGATTATGATCGGAATACGGTATCTAATACCTGCATAATGGGGAAAACGAGGATAAATGGGTGGTCCTTACCGAGATATGGTACAGAATGAGCTTAGAATGATGAAAAGGTATGTAGGTCGGCGATTCTAAACCAAGCTATTGCACAAAAGTGATCTGGAATGGTGAGAACGAGTATAGATTGGCGATACCAAGAGAAACATGATATGGAATAAGCGTGGAGTTGTTAAAACGAGTATGGATAGGCGATTCTAACCGAGATATGGCGAAGAACATGGTGTAGTAAGCGTAGATGGGGAAAACTGTCACGCCCCAGTCCCAAAATACCGTGGGACTAGACACGTGGCAATGGCCAGCAGTACGCACCGATGGACCAACTTAATATAATGGATCCATCAGGGCATACTTAAGCTGTAAAACAAGTATACGACAATCATGGCACAACTAATCTCATCCACACAAGATATAAAATATGATCCACAGAATAAATAAGGAATATAAATCATCAGCAAGTCTCACAAGGTACTTCGGGGAACAACCCGATAAATATCTAGTACAATGGTTCAACAGACCAGAATGTAAATGACTGAAATAAATAATAAAAACTGAGCATGAACATGGATGCTCAAGAGAAATCTTCAGCTAAGACCTCATCCTCGAATGGTGGTACAGCTCCTGGATCAGCTCCTGCTCCGGTCCCGTAAACCTCGGGATAAACCTCGTCTGCAAAATCTGGGGACAAAATCCGGATCCAGGTCCTCAGGGGACATAGCAAGGTACAAGAAAGCTCATGCCAATAAATAAATAAATAAATAAGCAGTGCAGCAAATAAATAACTAAATGAAACAATGGGGTAAATATGTAACCATCTAAGTGAAATGCAAGTGAGAGCAGCACGAATACTCAGGCTGAGACCACTACAAGCTCTGTGTCTGGGAGCCGGTAGCAGCAATAACTATGTGTTTACTATGTGTTTACTATGTTTTATATATATATAATCAGCCTGTAGCCTGTGTGTCTCTCCCCACCCAATGTAACCACGCATATCATGTCCATAATGTCTCATGTCCATGTCAAGCGCGATCATAGCTAAATGCAACAAGTCATAATATATATAGAATATAAAATCTATGTCAAGTCCTGTATCCTATACAGGATCACCACGAATATCTCGGGAAAATTCTGTCTCATGAATAGTGTCAAGTGTCCTGGGTCATAGGGTACTTGATGAGACAAGTACGAGAATATAAAGTGTCACGAATGTCCAGCTCTAGATGACCGTACCCAACACTACGTACAGTGTCGGCACCCGACTGATAATCGGACGCTAAGTACGTCACACGGCCCTAGGTTGAGCATGCACATCACTATATATAAAGCAAGGAAAATAAATAACTAAGCTGCAGAGTTTGGCAAGGTACACTTGCCTGATGTTTGAATATCAACTGTCGTCCTAGTATCGGTGGATCCGGTAGGTACTACTCCGAAAGCTGTAATAAATATCACCCACAGTCTCAGAAGATGTCAAATAGCTGGAAATGCCTGTCCTTACGTCCAATTTGGACACAGGGGCAAAAAGGTCATTTTTGGGCCAAAGCGGATTCCATATGTGGGCCCACTTTGCACCGAAAAGCGTGCCGAGGGTAACAGTCTCTAAATAGGACAAACTATGGGTCAAACAACTCTAAATGTCAATACGATCCCAACGGCATGTCCAAATTTGGATTCCGATGAGCCGAACCTAATTTGGTCCAAAAAGTCAACTGTGGGGCCCGCCAATTGACGATCTGGTCAACCGTCTCAGAAATGCGTGAAAATTGGGTCACAGGACCAGCGTGTTACCACGAGTCCAGTGGCACAAGTTTCGTCGCAATCTGACTAGCGTACACAAAATACTCATGAGTTCCACAAAAGTGGCGACACGGATTGTGTTCGCGGATACGGCCTGGTTCCGGCACGCACACGCGTCCAAATCAGTTCCCACAAATTTTCACGTGTCCGATTATGCTGCGTGCACCATTCGGTACACTTGGCACACGGCGGGGCGGTCCCGTTTGGCGGGGCGCGCTCTGATCTCCACTTTTAGAAAACCGAAAAAAGTGGGTGCGCGCAGTTTTGTGACGATTACAATTTTGTTCACAGCAACTATTAGCACAAAGTTATTATACAGAAAATAAACTAGGTCATGTAATCTACAGGTATCAAAAAGAATCACCGAATTTGGATCTCTGTGGTGGGAGATACGAACTCGACAATATGGGTGGTCATCGTAAGTTTCTGCGATTGCAGAATTCTGTCTGCTCGCGCTGACTTGGGCGCTATTTTTGACCTAGGGGAACACGTTATCCGAGGTTGACTATAAAATAAATATTGGAGAGGGTTGAGGGAAGATCATACCTATAAAAACGGAACAGCGTTTGGATGAGCGAGTCAACAGAAAAACACGCCGGAGCGAAGGTGCCTCGAGTGGGAAACTGCAGTTCGCGATGTCGGCGTCGACGGGATGGTTGGATGGCTTGGGGAGGCTTCTCTGGCTGCGGTGACGGCTCTAGATGGGAAGGAAAAGTCTGGAGTTTTAGGTTAGGGTTTTGGAGAGCTAAATATATATATGTTATATATAATTAGGAGAGAGAGAGAGGGAAGGATTGGAGGCGGGTCAGCGGGTTCCATACGTCCGCTGAAGGAGGGGCTTCTAAGTTGCGGAAGAGTTGATTAGGGATTTAAGTGGCCGGTCCTAGGTTGGTATTCACGGCTGCTTGGGTTTTTAAGTCAGAAATTTTTGCTGAAGCCAAGTCCACTTATAATAAGTAGTAACTTATTATATTATTATTATTATATACTTTAATTCTTTTAACCTTTCTTTTCCTTTCCTTTCTTTCTTTAATTAAAAACTATATACATATATAATTGTATATATATATATATATATTTATATATATATATATATTCACACATAAGAAAATTTATATAATAGGGTATTGTACATCGTTAGGCTAGCAACAGCTCAAGGGGTCTCTTACATGGAATAAAATCCGAAAAATTCCTGATGGTTCCATAACTCATCTAAGTGCCCGAACACCTAACATAAAAATTATTAAAAATCTATTTCTCCTATTTAGACCTAATTACTATAATTTAATTAATAAATAATAAATAAAAGGTATATACGATTTTCTAGGAAGGGGGTTTTACATTCTACCCAACTTATAAAAATTTCGTCCTCGAAATTAAAAATGGGTTAGGGTCTCTCTATCAAATCTCATTTGATTACAGTCTAAAGGGTTCCTCTCTCAAGTGAACATTGCGGTCTCTACCCAACTTAGATTTTACCCATCTATCATCTAAGGCTATACATCCAAGAAAGCTATGCCCCAAATTATGTTGTTGAATCCTCAAAGTTCTTAACACCAACATATCATCTATGATATGTCCTCAATCAGCTATAAAGGCAGTCATCTAGTAGTATGACTGGTCTATGGTGTATATCTAGTACTCTCTGCGTGTCAACCTTATACTAGGCACGAGGTTCGTCTTTCCGAAATAAGGGAAGACAGAGATCATTAATAAAGAGTTCAAAGGAATGGTAACATAAGACAAGTACGAGGTTCAAGGAGATTAAAGAATTCAAAAATAGGAGAGTTATCCGGGCAGTTTATGGATTAAAATCCTATTGGTAAATTCCTATTCGCATGTTCATATTGGAACGGTTATGTGCCCGATATGATATGCTCTGATGTGTCTAGAGGTAGGTATACTAGTCAGCTATATATCTCAATCCACGTCAAGTAATCATGCGAAGGGCGAACCAAGCGCACCAAGGTTAGCTAGACCTTAATACACTGATTCTGAAACGTATTAGTGTACATGTCCACTAATACATATGTCATGAACAAGCTCGATAAAGAATGAGCTTGCAAAACTAGGCTATAGAATAGCAGCATAAGTCAAGTACAACAAATTTAAGTACGCTAGATGATGATGAAAGGAGGTACCAATTATTCAAGTTCACAAAACAAAATAAACAAGCAACCATAATAATAACAGACTCTACAATCTCTACAGTCATTAATTATAAAAACATTCTAGGTTATAAATTTTTAGCAAGTTCAAATTAATTACTAGGTTAAGGCTAGGTCACGAATCTACATGCAAAAACTAAGCAAATCTAAAAGCAGAAGACTATAAAAACTTATGCGCATTAGCTACTCCATTATTCTGCGCGTCCTCCAAAGTTATAGCAAAAGCTTGTCCGCGTCCTTGCGGTGGATTCCTCTGCTGTTGTTGTTGGGCCTGCTGGAAGCGTGCTGCCTGTGGAGCCAAGGGTGGCCTTGGTTGATACCCTCCTGGCGCTGGGAGAGCTTGTCTGTTTAATATTGGTCCTCTCTCGATGATGATGAGGACAATCCTTGGCTAAGTATTGGTTGGTTCCGCAGATCAAGCATAATCCTAACTTGCGTCTGCAGTCCCTCTCAATATGGCCTACCTTGCCACAGTACTGACATGTAGGTAGTATCTGCGGAGAGGCTCTGGGTAGCTGGTATAGGTGAGGTCTCTTTGCAGCTTCCTCTTGTGGTACTTTGGCTGATGTGGAAGACCGTTTCAGACTGGTCTCTCTCCTAGTGACGCGTTCCATGCGTCGGGCTGCTGCAAGGACGTCTGAGTAGGATGTAGGTGCAACGGATCCAATTAGTTTCTGTAGCTCCAAGTTTAGTCCGTCGAAGAACTTCTCAGCCTTTTCTTCTTCTGTCGGGATCAAGGTTGGGGCGAAGCGACTTAGACGAATGAATTCTGCATTGTATTCTTCCACTGTCATGCTGTCCTGGATGAGGCGGTTGAACTTGTTCCTGAGCTCTGACTGTGCAACTGCCGGGATGTACATCTCTTGGAAGAGTCTGGAGAACTCTTCCCATGTGACTCTGTCCTGTCCAAGTCTCCTTTCTTCTGCTAACCACCAGTGGTGCGCATTATCAGTTAACTGTATTCTGACTGCAGTCATCCACTTCTCTCTTGGAAGTTCAGCGGCTTCCAGCTGATGTTGAATGTTTGTGAGCCACTCATGAACTTCCGTTGGCCCTTCTTTACCAGAAAATGTGCGAGGCTTGAGATGACGGAAGTCGGTGATAGATCCCATCGATGTTCGCCTCGCTGCTGGATTAGCCTGCTCCAATACGGATACCAGGCTGGTCCTCAGATACTCGGCCTCCTGCCGATGGGCCTCTTGCTGAATCTGTTGCTGTGCTTGCATCATAGCACACATCATCTGGAACATTTGTTGCCCGTCCATGGCTTGTCCTGGCGGGAATACTGGCATCTGGGGAGTGAACTGAGGTGGTGGTGGAATGTCATCTCTCCGGAACCTTGGATTAGGCTGTCCGGTTTGATCACTCTGCGATGCTTGTCCACCATCCCCTGGTGTCACTTCGTCTCCATAAGTAACCACAGCGTCGTGTGGTGTATCCAAAGGGATATCATCTCTGTTCCCGGAATCCATTGCTCTGAAATCAAAAGATAAACTATAAGAACGCTCAGAGGAATCAATACAGGATGCAGTTCAAGTAACAAATTTCGAGTTCGATATAGAGTTCAACAAATGGTTAAATGATGGATGAGATCCTATAGTTTATACTATCCTTAGGGCAGGTTGGTCCGGTCCCTAAGTTGAAACCGAACAATTTAGTCGTAGACCTGCATGGGCCACCACAAAAACCATGTCACGCCCCAGTCCCAAAATACCGTAGGACTAGACACGTGGCAATGGCCAGCAGTATGCACCGATGGACCAACTCAATATAATGGATCCATCAGGGCATACTTAAGCTGTAAAACAAGTCTACGACAATCATGGCACAACTAATCTCATCCACACAAGATATAAAATATGATCCACAGAATAAATAAGGAATGTAAATCATCAGCAAGTCTCACAAGGTACTTCGGGGAACAACCCGATAAATATCTAGTACAATGGTTCAACAGACCAGAAAGTAAATGACTGAAATAAATAATAAAAACTGAGCATGAACATGGATGCTCAAGAGAAATCTTCAGCTAAGACCTCGTCCTCGAATGGTGGTACAGCTCCTGGATCAGCTCCTGCTCCGGTCCCGTAAACCTCGGGATAAACCTCGTCTGCAAAATCTGGGGACAAAATCCGGATCCAGGTCCTCAGGGGACATAGCAAGGTACAAGAAAGCTCATGCCAATAAATAAATAAATAAATAAGCAGTGCAGCAAATAAATAACTAAATGAAACAATAGGGTAAATATGTAACCATCTAAGTGAAATGCAAGTGAGAGCAGCACGAATACTCAGGCTGAGACCACTACAAGCTCTGTGTCTGGGAGCCGGTAGCAGCAATAACTATGTGTTTACTATGTGTTTACTATGTTTTATATATATATAATCAGCCTGTAGCCTGTGTGTCTCTCCCCACCCAATGTAACCACGCATATCATGTCCATAACGTCTCATGTCCATGTCAAGCGCGATCATAGCTAAATACAACAAGTCATAATATATATAGAATATAAAATCTATGTCAAGTCCTGTATCCTATACAGGATCACCACGAATATCTCGGAAAAATCCTGTCTCATGAATAGTGTCAAGTGTCCTAGGTCATAGGGTACTTGATGAGACAAGTACGAGAATATAAAGTGTCACGAATGTCCAGCTCTAGATGACCGTACCCAACACTGCGTACAGTGTCGGCACCCGACTGATAATCAGACGCTAAGTACGTCACACGGCCCTAGGTTGAGCATGCACATCACTATATATAAAGCAAGGAAAATAAATAACTAAGCTGCAGAGTTTGGCAAGGTACACTTGCCTGATGTTTGAATATCAACTGTCGTCCTGGTATCGGTGGATCCGGTAGGTACTACTCCGAAAGCTGTAATAAATATCACCCACAGTCTCAGAAGATGTCAAATAGCTGGAAATGCCTGTCCTTACGTCCAATTTGGACACAGGGGCAAAAAGGTCATTTTTGGGCCAAAGCGGGTTCCATATGTGGGCCCACTTTGCACCGAAAAGTGTGCCGAAGGTAACAGTCTCTAAATGGGACAAACTATGGGTCAAACAACTCTAAATGTCAATACGATCCCAACGGTATGTCCAAATTTGAATTTCGATGAGCCGAACCTAATTTGGTCCAAAAAGTCAACTGTGGGGCCCGCCAATTGGCGATCTGGTCAACCATCTCAAAAATGCGTGAAAATTGGGTCATAGGACCAGCGTGTTACCACGAGTCCAGTGGCGCAAGTTTCGTTGCAATCTGACTAGCGTGCACAAAATACTCTCGAGTTCCACAAAAGTGGCGACACGGATTGTGTTCGCGGATACGGCCTGGTTCCGGCACGCACACGCGTCCAAATCAGTCCCCACAAATTTTCACGTGTCCGATTATGCTGCGTGCACCATTCGGTACACTTGGCACACGGCGGGACGGTCCCGTTTGGCGGGGCGCGCTCCGATCTCCACTTTTAGAAAACCGGAAAAAGTGGGTGCGCGCAGTTTTGTGACGATTACAATTTTGTCCACAGCAACTATTAGCACAAAGTTATTATACAAAAAATAAACTAGGTCATGTAATCTACAGGTATCAAAAAGAATCACCGAATTCGGATCTCTGTGGTGGGAGATACGAACTCGACAATATGGGTGGTCATCGTAAGTTTCTGCGATTGCAGAATTCTGTCTGCTCGCGCTGACTTGGGCGCTGTTTTTGACCTAGGGGCACACGTTATCCGAGGTTGACTATAAAATAAATATTGGAGAGGGTTGAGGGAAGATCATACCTATGAAAACGGAACAGCGTTTGGATGAGCGAGTCAACGGGAAAACACGTCGGAGCGAAGGTGCCTTGAGTGGGAAACTGCAGTTCGCGATGTCGGCGTCGACGGGATGGTTGGATGGCTTGGGGAGGCTTCTCTGGCTGCGGTGACGGCTCTAGATGGGAAGGGGAAGTCTGGAGTTTTAGGTTAGGGTTTTGGAGAGCTAAATATATATATGTTATATATAATTAGGAGAGAGAGAGAGGGAAGGATTGGAGGCGGGTCCGCGGGTTCCATACGTCCGCTGAAGGAGGGGCTTCTAAGTTGCGGAAGAGTTGATTAGGGATTTAAGTGGCCGGTCCTAGGTTGGTATTCACGGCTGCTTGGGTTTTTAAGTCAGAAATTTTTGCTGAAGCCAAGTCCACTTATAATAAGTAGTAACTTATTATATTATTATTATTATATACTTTAATTCTTTTAACCTTTCTTTTCCTTTCCTTTCTTTCTTTAATTAAAAACTATATACATATATAATTGTATATATATATATATATTTATATATATATATTCACACATAAGAAAATTTATATAATAGGGTATTGTACATCGTTAGGCTAGCAACAGCTCAAGGGGTCTCTTACATGGAATAAAATCCGAAAAATTCCTGATGGTTCCATAACTCATCTAAGTGCCCGAACACCTAACATAAAAATTATTAAAAATCTATTTCTCCTATTTAGACCTAATTACTATAATTTAATTAATAATTAATAAATAAAAGGTATATACGATTTTCTAGGAAGGGGGTTTTACAAAAACGAGTATAGATGCATGATCTTAATCGAAATATGGCGCAAAAGTGGCGTAGATTTGTGGAAACGGGTACTGAAATATGATTATGATCGGAATAAGCTATCAACTACTCGTGGGATGGTGAAATGGGTGGTTCTAACCGAAATATGGTATATAATGGGCGTAGAAAGACAAAAACATGTTTAGACCGGTGATTCTCACCAGAACACGTTACAAAACAGAGGTAGAATGGTGAAAACGAGTGCAGATAGACGATTCTAGCTGAACATGATATAGAATGAGCGTAGAATGGTTAAAACGAGCATCGATGGGCGATCCTTACAGTGATATGGTTTAGAATAGGCATAGACTAACGAAAGCGAGTGTAGATGGGTGATTCTAATCAAAATTATGGTATAGAACGAGCCTTGATTGGTGAAAATAGGTACAAATAAGTGATTCAATCAGAAATATGGAACAAAATGAACGTAGAATGATGAAAACGGCTATGGATGAGTGATTCTATCAGAAATATGGAATAAAACAGGTGTAGAATACGGAAGAGGAGCTTAACGGTGCGACGCTAAATGAAATTATGGTGCAGAATGGGCATACAATGGCGAAAATGATTACAGACGGGTGATTCTAACCGAAATATTGTATATAAGTAGCCTGGAATGGGGAAACGAGTACAGAAATGTGATTCTAGCCGAAATAAGGTATCAAATACTCGTGACATGGTGGAAACTGGTATAAATGAGTGTTTCGAACCAAGACATGGTGTAATATGATCGTAGAATGATGAAAACGGGTTTGGATCGGCGATTCTAACCGAAATATGTTATAAAACGGGGGTATGATCGTGGAGACGAGTACAGGCGAGTGATTCTAACCGAAATATGGTGTATGATATGCGTAGATTGGTGAGAACGAGTATAGATTGGGGACTCTAACCGAAATATGGTAGAAAAGTGGTATAGATTTGTGGAAACCAGTTCTGAAATACGATTATGATCGGAATACGGTATCTAATACCCGCAGGATGGGGAAAATAAGGATAAATGGGTGGTCCTTACCGAGATATGGTACAGAATAAGCTTAGAATGATGAAAAGGTATTTAGGTCGGCGTTTCTAAACCAAGCTGTTGCACAAAAGAGACCTAGAATGGTGAGAACGAGTATAGATTGGCGATACCAAGAGAAACATGATATGGAATAAGCGTGGAGTTGTTAAAACGAGTATGGATAGGCGATTCTAACCGAGATATGGCGAAGAACATGGTGTAGTATAAGCATAGATGGGGAAAACTAGTATAGATGGGTGATCTTAACCGAAATATGGTGCAAAAGTGGCGTAGATTTGTGGAAACGGGTACTGAAATGTGATTATGATCGGAATAAGCTATCAACTACTCGTGGGATGGTGAAATGGGCGGTTCTAACCGAAATATGGTATAGAATGGGCGTAGAAAGATAAAAACATGTTTAGGTCGGTGATTCTCACTAGAACACGTTATAAAACAGATGTAGAATGGTGAAAACGAGTGCAGATGGGCGATTCTAGCTGAACATGATATAGAATGAGCGTAGAATGGTTAAAACGAGCATCGATGGGCGATCCTTACAGTGATATGGTTTAGAATAGGCATAGACTGACGAAAGTGAGTGTAGATGGGTGATTCTAACCAAAATTATGGTACAGAACGAGCCTAGATTGGTGAAAACGGGTACAAATAAGTGATTCTATCAGAAATATAGAACAGAATGAACGTAGAATGATGAAAACGGCAATGGATGAGTGATTCTATCAGAAATATGGAATAAAACAGGTGTAGAATGCGGAAGAGGAGCTTAACGGTACGACGCTAAACGAAATTATGGTGCAGAATGGGCATACAATGGCGAAAACGAGTACAGACGGGTGATTTTAACCGAAATATTTTATATAAGTGGCCCGGATTGGTGAAACGAGTACAGAAATGTGATTCTAGCCGAAATAAGGTATCAAATACTCGTGACATGGTGGAAACGGGTATAAATGTGTGTTTCGAACCAAGACATGGTGTAATATGATCGTAGAATGATGAAAACGGGTTTGGATCGGCGATTCTAACCGAAATATGTTATAAAACGGGGGTAGGATCGTGGAGACGAGTACATGCGAGTGATTCTAACCGAAATATGGTGTATGATATGAGTAGAATGGTGAGAACGAGTGTGGATTGGGGACTCTAACCGAAATGTGGTAGAAAAGTGGCATAGATTTGTGGAAACCAGCAGAAATACGATTATGATCAGAATACGGTATCTAATACCCGTAGGATGGTAAAAACGAGGATAAATGGGTGGTCCTTCCCGAGATATGGTACAAAATAAGCTTAGAATGATGTAAACGTATTTAGATCGGCGATTCTAAACCAAGTTATTGCACAAAAGAGACCTAAAATGGTGAGAACGAGTATAGATTGGCGATACCAGGAGAAACATGATATGGAATAAGCGTGGAGTTGTTAAAACGAGTATGGATAGGCGATTCTAACCGAGATATGGCGAAGAACATGGTGTAGTATAAGCATAGATGGGGAAAATGAGTATAGATGGGTGATCTTAACCGAAATATGGCGCAAAAGTGGCGTAGATTTGTGGAAACGGGTACTGAAATGTGATTATGATCGGCATAAGCTATCAACTACTCGTGGGATGGTAAAATTGGCAGTTCTAACCGAACTATGGTATATAATGGGCGTTGAAAGACAAAAACATATTTAGGCCGGTGATTCTCACCAGAACACGTTACAAAACAGATGTAGAATGGTGAAAACGAGTGCAGATGGACGATTCTAGCTAAACATGATATAGAATGAGCGTAGAATGGTTAAAACGAGCATCGATGGGCGATCCTTACAGTGATATGGTTTAGAATAGGCATAGACTGACGAAAGCGAGTGTAGATGGATAATTCTAATCAAAATTATGGTAAGAACGAGCCTAGATTAGTGAAAACAGGTACAAATAAGTGATTCTATCAGAAATATAGAACAGAATAAACGTAGAATGATAAAAACGGCTATGGATGAGTGATTCTATCAGAAAGTGGAATAAAACAGGTATAGAATGCGGAAGAGGAGCATAACGGTGCGACGCTAAACGAAATTATGGTGCAGAATGGGCATACAATGGTGAAAACGAGTACAGACGGGTGATTCTAACCGAAATATAGTATATAAGTGGCCCGGATTGGTGAAACGAGTACAGAAATGTGATTCTAGCCGAAATAAGGTATCAAATACTCGTGACATGGTGGAAATGAGTATAAATGAGTGTTTCGAACCAAGACATGGTGTAATATGATCGTAGAATGATGAAAACGGGTTTGGATCTGCGATTCTAACCGAAATATATTATAAAACTGGGGTAGGATCGTGGAGACGAGTACATGCGAGTGATTCTAACCGAAATATGGTGTATGATATACGTAGATTGGTGAGAACGAGTATGGATTGGGGACTCTAACCGAAATGTGGTAGAAAAGTGGCATAGATTTGTGGAAACCAGTACCGAAATACGATTATGATCGGAATACGGTATCTAATACCCGCAGGATGGGGAAAACGAGGATAAATGGGTGGTCCTTACCGAGATATGGTACAAAATAAGCTTAGAATGATAAAAACATATTTAGATCGGCGATTCTAAACCAAGCTATTGCACAAAAGAGACCTAGAATGGTGAGAACGAGTATAGATTGGCGATACCAAGAGAAATATGATATGGAATAAGCGTGATCAAATACTCGTGACATGGTGGAAACGGGTATAAATGAGTGTTTCGAACCAAGACATGGTGTAATATGATCGTAGAATGATGAAAACGGGTTTGGATCGGCGATTCTAACCGAAATATGTTATAAAACGGGGGTAGGATCGTGGAGACTAGTACAGACGAGTAATATATGTTGTATAATATGCGTAGATTGGTGAGAACGAGTATGGATTGGGGACTCTAACCGAAATATGGTAGAAAAGTGGCATAGAATTTATGGAAACGAGTATCGAAATACGATTATGATCGGAATACGATATCTAATACCCGCGGGATGGTAAAAACGAGGATAAATGGGTGGTCCTTACCGAGATATGGTACAGAATAAGCTTAGAATGATGAAATCGTATTTAGATCGGCGATTCTAAACCAAGCTATTGCACAAAAGAGACCTAGAATGGTGAGAACGAGTATAGATTGGCGATACCAAGAGAAACATGATATGGAATAAGCGTGGAGTCGTTAAAACGAGTATGGATAGGCGATTCTAACCGAGATATGGCGAAGAACATGGTGTAGTATACGCATTGATGGGGAAAACGAGTATACATGGGTGATCTTAACCGAAATATGGCTCAAAAGTGGTGTAGATTTGTGGAAACGGGTACTGAAATGTGATTATGATCGGAATACGCTATCAACTACCCGTGGGATGGTGAAATGGGCGGTTCTAACTGAAATATGGTAAAGAATGAGTGTAGAAAGACAAAAACATTTTTAGGCCGGTGATTCTCACCAGAACACGTTACAAAATAGATGTAGAATTGTGAAAACGAGTGCAGATGGACGATTCTAGCTGAACATGATATAGAATGAGCGTAGAATGGTTAAAACGAGCATCGATGGGCGATCGTTATAATGATATGGTTTAGAATAGGCATAGACTGACGAAAGCGAGTGTAGATGGGTGATTCTAATCGAAATTATGGTACAGAACGAGCCTAGATTTGTGAAAACGGGTACAAATAAGTGATTCTATCAGAAATATGGAATAGAATGAACGTAGAATGATGAAAACGGCTATGGATGAGTGAAAACAAGGATAAATGGGTGGTCCTTACCGAGATATGGTACAAAATGAGCTTAGAATGATGAAAACATATTTCGGTCGGCCATTCTAAACCAAGCTATTGCACAAAAGAGACCTAGAATGGTGAGAACGAGTATAGATTGGCGATACCAAGAGAAACATGATATGGAATAAGCGTGATCAAATACTCGTGACATGGTGGAAATGGGTATAAATGAGTGTTTCGAACCAATACATGGTTTAATATGATCGTAGAATGATGAAAACGGGTTTGGATCGGCGATTCTAACCGAAATATGTTATAAAATGGGGCTAGGATCGTGGAGACGAGTAGAGGCGAGTGATTCTAACCGAAATATGGTGTATGATATGCGTAGATTGGTGAGAACGAGTATGGATTAGGGACTCTAACCGAAATGTGGTAGAAAAGTGGCATAGATTTGTGGAAACCAGTACCAAAATACGATTATGATCGGAATACGGTATCTAATACCCGCAGGATGAGGAAAACGAGGATAAATGAGTGGTCCTTACCGAGATATGGTACAGAATGAGCTTAGAATGATGAAAACGTATTTAGATCGGCGATTCTAAACCAAGCTATTGCACAAAAGAGACCTAGAATGGTGAGAACGAGTATAGATTGGCGATACCAAGAGAAACATGATATGGAATAAGCGTGGAGTTGTTAAAACGAGTATGGATAGGTGATTCTAACCAAGATATGGCGAAGAACATGGTGTAGTATAAGCATAGATGGGGAAAACGAGTATAGATGGGCGATCTTAACCGAAATATGGTGCAAAAGTGGCGTAGATTTGTGAAAACGGTTACTGAAATGTGATTATGATCAGAATAAGCTATCAATTACTCGTGGGATGGTGAAATGGGCGGTTCTAACCGAAATATGGTATAGAATGTGTGTAGAAAGATAAAAAACATGTTTAGGCCGGTGATTCCTCACCAGAAACACGTTACAAAACAGATGTAGAATGGTGAAAACGAGTGCAGATGGACGATTCTTCCTGAACATGATATAGAATGAGCGTAGAATGGTTAAAACGAACATCGATGGGCGATCCTACAGTAATATACGATTATGATAGGCATAGACTGACGAAAGCGAGTGTAGATGGGTGATTCTAATCGAAATTATGGTACAGAATGAGCCTAGATTGGTGAAAACAGGTACAAATAAGTTATTCTATCAGAAATATGGAACAAAATGAACGTAGAATGATGAAAACGTCCATGGATGAGTGATTTTATCAGAAATATGGAATAAAACAGGTGTAGAATACGGAAGAGGAGCATAACGGTGCGATGCTAAACGAAATTATGGTGCAGAATGGGCATACAATGGTGAAAACGAGTACAGACGGGTGATTCTAACCGAAATATAGTTATATAAGTGGCCCAGATTGGTGAAACGAGTACATAAATGTGATTCTAGCCGAAATAAGGTATCAAATACTCGTGGCATGGTGGAAACGAGTATAAATGAGTGTTTTGAACCAAGACATGGTGTAATATGATCGTAGAATGATGAAAACGGGTTTGGATCAGCGATTCTAACCGAAATATGTTATAAACGGGGGTAGGATCGTGGAGACGAGTACAGACGAGTGATTCTAACCGAAATATGGTGTATGATATGCGTAGATTGGTGAGAACGAGTATGGATTGGGGACTCTAACCGAAATATAGTAGAAAAGTGGCATTGATTTGTGGAAACGAGTACCAAAATACGATTATGATCGGAATACGGTATCTAATACCCGCAGGATAGGAAAACGAGGATAAATGGGTGGTCCTTACCGAGATGTGGTACGTGCAGAATGAACTTAGAATGATGAAAACGTATTAGATCGGCGATTCTATACCAAGCTATTGCACAAAAGAGACCTAGAATGGCGAGAACGAGTATAGAAGTATAGATTGGCGATACCAAGAGAAACATGATATGGAATAATCGTGGAGTTGTTAAAACGAGTATGGATAGGCGATTCTAACCGAGATATGGCAAAGAACATGGTGTAGTATAAGCATAGATGGGGAAAACGAGTATAGATGGGTGATCTTAACCGAAATATGGTGCAAAAGTGGCGTAGATTTGTGGAAACGGGTACTGAAATATGATTATGATCGGAATAAGCTATCAATTACTAATGGGAATAGTGAAATGGGCGGTTCTAACCGAAATATGGTATAGAATGTGTGTAGAAAGATAAAAACATGTTTCGGCTGGTGATTCTCACCAGAATACGTTACAAAACAGATATGGAATGGTGAAAACGAGTGCAGATAGACGATTCTTGCTGAACATGATATAGAGTGAGCGTAGAATGGTTAAAATGAACATCGAATGGGCGATCTTTACAGTGATATACGATTATGATAGGCATAGACTGACGAAGCGAGTGTAGATGGGTGATTCTAATCAAAATTATGGTACAGAACGAGCCTAGATTGGTGAAAACAGGTACAAATAAGTTATTCTATTAGAAATATGGAACAGAATGAATGTAGAATGATGAAAACGGCTATGGATGAGTGATTCTATCAGAAATGTGGAATAAAACAGGTGTAGAATGCAGAAGAGGAGCATAATGGTGTGACGCTAAACGAAATTATGGTACAGAATGGGCATACAATGGTCAAAACGAGTACAGACGGGTGATTCTAACCGAAATATAGTATATAAGTGGCCCAGATTGGTGAAACGAGTACAAAAATATGATTCTAGCCGAAATAAGATATCAAATACTCGTGGCATGATAGAAACGGGTATAAATGATTGTTTCAAACCAAGACATGGTGTAATATGATCATAGAATGATAAAAACGGGTTTGGATCGGCGATTCTAACCGAAATATGTTATAAAACGGGGGTAGGATCATGGAGATGAGTACAAACGAGTGATTCTAACCGAAATATGGTGTATGATATGCGTAGATTGGTGAGAACGAGTATGGATTAGGGACTCTAACCGAAATGTGGTAGAAAAGTGGATAGATTTATGGAAACGAGTACCAAAATACGATTATGATCGGAATACGGTATCTAATACCGCAGGATGGTGAAAACAAGGATAAATGGGTGGTCCTTACCGAGATATGGTACAGAATAAGATTAGAATAATGAAAACGTATTTAGATCGGCGATTCTAAACCAAGCTATTGCGCAAAAGAGACCAAGAATGGTGAGAACGAGTATAGATTGGCGATACCAAGAGAAACATGATATGGAATAAGCGTGGAATTGTTAAAACGAGTATGGGTAGGCGATTCTAACCGAGATATGGTGAAGAACATGGTGTAGTATAAGCATAGATGGGGAAAACGAGTATAGATGGGTGATCTTAACCGAAATATGGTACAAAAGTGGCGTAGATTTGTGGAAACGGGTACTAAAATATGATTATGATCGGAATAAGCTATCAATTACTTGTAGGATGGTGAAATGGGCGGTTCTAAAACGAAATATGGTATAGAATGGGCGTAGAAAGATAAAAACACGTTTAGACCGGTGATTCTCACCAAAACACATTACAAAACAGATGTAGATGGTAAAAACGAGTACAGATGGACGATTCTAGCTGGACATGATATAGAATGAGCGTAGAATGGTTAAAACGAGCATCGATGGGCGATCCTTACAGTGATATGGTTTAGAATAGGCATAGACTGACGAAAGCGAGTGTAGATGGGTGATTCTAATCGAAATTATGGTATAGAATGAGCCTAGATTGGTGAAAACAGGTACAAATAATTGATTCTAGCAGAAATATGGAACAGAATGAACGTAGAATGATGAAAACGGCTATGGATGAGTATTCTATCAGAAATGTGGAATAAAAGAGGTGTAGAATGCGAAAGAGGAGCATAACGGTGCGACCCTAAACGAAATTATGGTACAGAATGGGCATACAATTGTGAAAACGAGTACATACGGGTGATTCTAACCGAAATATAGTATATAAGTGGCCCGAATTGGTGAAACGAGTACAGAAATATGATTCTAGCCGAAATAAGGTATCAAATACTCGTGACATGGTGGAAACCGGTATAAATGAGTGTTTTGAATGAAGACATGGTGTAATATAATCGTAGAATGATGAAAACGGGTTTAGATCGGCGATTCTAACCGAAATATGTTATAAAACGGGGATAGGATCGTGGAGACGAGTGATTCTAATCGAAATATGGTGTATGATATGCATAGATTTGTGAGAACGAGTATGGATTGGGGACTCTAACCGAAATGTGGTCGAAAAGTTGTATAGATTTGTGGAAACGAGTACCAAAATACGATTATGATCGGAATACGGTATCTAATACCGCAGGATGGTGAAAAAGAGGATAAATGGGTGGTCCTTACCGAGATATGGTACAGAATGAGCTTAGAATGATGAAAACGTATTTAGGTCTGCAATTCTAAACCAAGCTATTGCATAAAAGAGACCTAGAATGGTGAGAACGAGTATAGATTGGCGATACCAAGAGAAACATGTTATGGAATAAGCGTGGAGTTGTTAAAACGAGTATGGATAGGCGATTCTAACCGAGATATGGTGAAGAACATGGTGTAGTATATAAGCATAGATGGAGAAAACGAGTATAGATGGGTGATCTTAACCGAAATATGGTGCAAAAGTGGCGTAGATTTGTGGAAACGGGTACTGAAATGTGATTATGATCGGAATAAGCTATCAATTACTCGTGGGATGGTGAAATGGGCGGTTTTAACCGAAATATGGTATAGAATGGGCGTAGAAAGATAAAAACACGTTCAGTCCGGTGATTCTCACCAAAACACGTTACAAAACAGATGTAGAATGGTGAAAACGAGTGTAGATGGACGATTCTAGCTGAACATGATATAGAATGAGCGTAGAATAGTTAAAACGAGCATCGATGGGCGATCCTTACAGCGATATAGTTTAGAATAGGCATAGACTGACGAAAGCGAGTGTAGATAGTGATTCAAATCAAAATTATGGTATAGAATGAGCCTAGATTGGTGAAAACAGGTACAAATAACTGATTCTATCAGAAATATGGAACATAATAAACGTAAAATGATGAAAACGGCTATTGATGAGTGATTCTATTAGAAATGTGGAATAAAACAAGTGTAGAATATGAAAGAGGAGCATAACGGTGCGACGCTAAACGAAATTATGATACAGAATGGGCATACAATGGTGAAAACGAGTATAGACGGGTGATTCTAACCTAAATATAGTATATAAGTGGCCCAGATTTGTGAAACGAGTACAGAAATGTGATTCTAGCCGAAATAAGGTATCAAATACTCGTGACATGGTAGAAACGGGTATAAATGAGTGTTTCGAACAAATATATGGTGTAATATGCTCGTAGAATGATGAAAACGGGCTTAGATCGGTGATTCTAACCGAAAAATGTTATAAAAACAGGGGTAGGATCGTAGAGACGAGTGATTCTAACCGAAATATGGTGTATGATATGCGTAGATTGGTGAGAACGAGTATGGATTGGGGACTCTAATCGAAATGTGGTAGAAAAGTGGCATAGATTTGTGGAAACGAGTACCGAAATACGATTATGATCGGAATACGGTATCTAATACCCCCAAGATGGTGAAAACAAGGATAAATGGGTGGTCCTTACCGAGATATGGTACAGAATGAGCTTAGAATGATAAAAACGTATTTAGATCGGCGATTCTAAACCAAGCTATTGCGCAAAAGAGACCTAGAATGGTGAGAACGAGTATAGATGGCGATACCAAGAGAAACATGATATGGAATAAGCGTGGAGTTGTTAAAACGAGTATGGGTAGGCGATTCTAACCGAGATATGGTGAAGAACATGGTGTAGTATAAGCATAGATAGGGAAAACGAGTATAGATGGGTGATCTTAACCGAAATATGGTGCAAAAGTGGCGTAGATTTGTGAAACGGGTACTGAAATGTGATTATGATCGGAATAAGCTATTAATTACTCGTGGGATGGAGAAATGGGCGGTTCTAACCAAAATATGGTATAGAATAGGCGTAGAAAGATAAAAACACGTTTAGGCCGGCGATTCTCACCAAAACATGTTACAAAACAGATATAGAATGGTGAAAATGAGTGCAGATGGACGATTCTAGCTGAACATGATATAGAATGAGCGTAGAATGGTTAAAACGAGCATCGATGGGCGATCCTTACAGTGATATGGTTTAGAATAGGCATAGACTGACGAAAGCGAGTGTAGATGGGTGATTCTAATCGAATTATGGTATAGAACGACCCTTGATTGGTGAAAACATGTACAAATAAGTAATTCTATCAGAAATATGGAACATAATGAACGTAGAATGATGAAAACGGCTATGGATGAGTGATTCTATCAGAAATGTGGAATAAAACAGGTGTAGAATACGAAAGAGGAGCATAACGATAACGGTACGACACTAAACGAAATTATGGTGCAGAATGGGCATACAATGGTGAAAACGAGTACAGACGGGTGATTCTAACCGAAATATAGTATATAAGTGGCCCAGATTGGTAAAACGAGTACAGAAATGTGATCCTAGCCGATATAAGGTATCAAATACTCGTGACATGGTGGAAACGGGTATAAATGAGTGTTTCGAACCAAGACATGGTGTAATAGGATCGTAGAATGATGAAAAACGGGTTTGGATTGGCGATTCTAACCAAAATATGTTATAAAACGGGGTAGGATCGTGGAGACGAGTACAGACGAGTGATTCTAACCAAAATATGGTGTATGATATGCGTAGATTGGTGAGAACGAGTATGGATTGGGGACTCTAATCGAAATGTGATAGAAAAGTGGCATAGATTTGTGGAAACGAGTACCGAAATACGATTATGATCGGAATACGGTATCTAATACCCCCAGGATGGTGAAAACGAGGATAAATGGGTGGTCCTTACCGAGATATGGTACAGAATGAGCTTAGAATGATGAAAACATATTTAGATCGGCGGTTCTAAACCAAGCTATCTCACAAAAGAGACCTAGAATGGTGAGAACGAGTATAGAATTGGCGATACCAAGAGAAACAAGATATGGAATAAGCGTGGAGTTGTTAAAACGAGTATGGATAGGCGATTCTAACCGAGATATGGTGAAGAACATGGTGTAGTATATAAGCATAGATGGGGAAAACGAGTATAGATGGGTGATCTTAACCGAAATATGGTGCAAAAGTAACGTAGATTTGTGGAAACGGGTACTGAAATGTGATTATGATCGGAATAAGCTATCAATTACTCGTGGGATGGTAAAATGGGCGGTTCTAACCGAAATATGGTATAGAATGGGCGTAGAAAGATAAAAACACGTTTAGACCGGTGATTCTCACCAAAACACGTTAGAAAACAGATGTAGAATGGTGAAAACGAGTGCAGATGGACGATTCTAGCTGAACATGATATAGAATGAGCGTAGAATGGTTAAAACGAGCATCGATGGGCGATCCTTACAGTGATATGGTTTAGAATAGGCATAGACTGAAGAAAGCGAGTGTAGATGGGTAATTCTAATCGAAATTATGGTATAGAACGAGCCTAGATTGGTGAAAACAGGTACAAATAAGTGATTCTATCAGAAATATAGAACAAAATGAATGTAGAATGATGAAAACGGCTATAGATGAGTATTCATTCAGAAATGTGGAATAAAACAGCTATAGAATGCGAAAGAGGAGCATAACGGTGCGACCCTAAACGAAATTATGGTGCAGAATGGGCATACATTGCGAAAACGAGTACATACGGGTGATTCTAACAGAAATATAGTATATAAGTAGCCCGGATTGGTGAAACGAGTACAGAAATGTGATTCTAGCCGAAATAAGGTATCAAATACTTGTGACATGGTGGAAACCGGTATAAATGAGTGTTTCGAATGAAGACATGGTGTAATATGATCGTAGAATAATGAAAACGGGTTTAGATCGGCGATTCTAACCGAAATATGTTATAAAACAGGGGTAGGATCGTGGAGACGAGTGATTCTAAACCGAAATATGGTGTATGATATGCGTAGATTGGTGAGAACGAGTATGGATTGGGGACTCTAAGCGAAATATGGTAGAAAAGTGGCATAGATTTCTGGAAACGAGTACCGAAATACGATTATGATCGGAATACGGTATCTAATACCCGCAGGATGGTGAAAACAAGGATAAATAGGTGGTCCTTACCGAGATATAGTACATAATGAGCTTAGAATGATGAAAACGTATTTAGGTCTGCGATTCTAAACCAAGCTATTGCACAAAAGAGACCTAGAATGGTGAGAACGAGTATAGATTGGCGATACCAAGAGAAACATGATATGGAATAAGCGTGGAGTTGTTAAAACGAGTATGGATAGGCGATTCTAACCTAGAAATGGTGAAGAACATGGTGTAATATATAAGCATAGATGGGAAAACGAGTATAGATGGGTGATCTTAACCGAAATATGGTGCAAAAGTGACGTAGATTTGTGGAAACGGGTACTGAAATGTGATTATGATCGGAATAAGCTATCAATTACTCGTGGGATGGTGAAATGGGCGGTTCTAACCGAAATATGGTATAGAATGGGCGTAGAAAAATAAAAACACGTTCAGGCCGGTGATTCTCACCAAAACACGTTATAAAACAGATGTAGAATGGTGAAAACGAGTGTAGATGGACGATTCCTAGCTGAACATGATATAGAATAAGCGTAGAATAGTTAAAAACGAGCATCGATGGGCGATCCTTACAGCGATATGGTTTAGAATAGGCATAGACTGACGAAAGCGAGTGTAGATGGGTGATTCTAATCGAAATTATGGTATAGAACGAGCCTAGATTGGTGAAAACAGGTACAAATAACTGATTCTATCAGAAATATGGAATATAATGAACGTAGAATGATGAAAACGGCTATGGATGAGTATTCTATCAGAAATGTGGAATAAAACAGGTGTAGAATGTGAAAGAGGAGCATAACGGTGCGACGCTAAACGAAATTATGGTGCAGAATGGGCATACAATTGTGAAAACGAGTACATACGGGTGATTCTAACCGATATATAGTATATAAGTGGCCCGGATTGGTGAAACGAGTACAGAAATATGATTCTAGCCGAAATAAGGTATCAAATACTCGTGACATGGTGGAAATCGGTATAAATGATTGTTTCGAATGAAGACATGGTGTAATATGATCGTAGAATGATAAAAACGGGTTTAGATCGGCGATTCTAACCGAAATATGTTATAAAACGGGGGTAGGATCATGGAGACGAGTGATTCTAACCGAAATATGGTGTATGATATGCGTAGATTTGTGAGAACGAGTATGGATTGGGGACTCTAACCGAAATGTGGTCGAAAAGTTGCATAGATTTGTGAAACGAGTACCGAAATACGATTATGATCGGAATACGGTATCTAATACCCGCAGGATGGTGAAAACGAGGATAAATGGGTGGTCCCTTACCGAGATATGGTACAGAATGAGCTTAGAATGATGAAAACATATTTAGGTCTGCGATTCTAAACCAAGCTATTGCACAAAAGAGACTAGAATGGTGAGAACGAGTATAGATTGGCGATACCAAGAGAAACATGATATGGAATAAGCGTGGAGTTGTTAAAACGAGTATGGATAGGCGATTCTAACCGAGATATGGTGAAGAACATGGTGTAGTACATAAGCATAGATGGGGAAAACGAGTATAGATGGGTGATCTTAACCGAAATATGGTGAAAAAGTGGCGTAGATTTGTGGAAACGGGTACTGAAATGTGATTATGATCGGAATAAGCTATCAATTACTCGTAGGATGGTGAAATGGGCGGTTCTAACCGAAATATGGTATAGAATGGGCGTAGAAAGATAAAAACACATTTAGACCGGTGATTCTCACCAAAACACGGTACAAAACAGATGTAGAATGGTGAAAACGAGTGCAGATGGACGATTCTAGCTGGACATGATATAGAATGAGCGTAGAATGGTTAAAACGAGCATCGATGGGCGATTCTTACAGTGATATGGTTTAGAATAGGCATAGACTGACGAAAGCGAGTGTAGATGGGTGATTCTAATCGAAATTATGGTATAGAACGAGCCTAGATTGGTGAAAACAGGTACAAATAAGTGATTCTATCAGAAATATGGAACATAATGAACGTAGAATGATAAAAACGGCTATGGATGAGTGATTCTATCAGAAATGTGGAATAAAATAGGTGTAGAATGCGAAAGAGGAGCATAACGGTGCGACACTAAATGAAATTATGGTGCAGAATGGGCATACAATGGTGAAAACGAGTACAGACGGGTGATTCTAACCGAAATATAGTATATAAGTGGCCCGGATTGGTGAAACGAGTACAGAAATGTGATCCTAGCCGATATAAGGTATCAAATACTCATGACATGGTGGAAACGGGTATAAATGAGTGTTTCGAACCAAGACATGGTGTAATAGGATCGTAGAATGATGAAAACGGGTTTGGATTGGCGATTCTAACCAAAATATGTTATAAAACGGGGGTAGGATCGTGGAGACGAGTGATTCTAACCGAAATATGGTGTATGATATGCGTAGATTGGTGAGAACGAGTATGGATTGGGGAATCTAATCGAAATGTGGTAGAAAAGTGGCATAGATTTGTGGAAACGAGTACCGAAATACGATTATGATCGGAATACGGTATCTAATACCCCCAGGATGGTGAAAACGAGGATAAATGGGTGGTCCTTACCGAGATATGGTACAGAATAAGCTTAGAATGATGAAAACGTATTTAGATCGGCGATTCTAAACCAAGCTATTGCACAAAAGAGACCTAGAATGGTGAGAACGAGTATAGATTGGCGATACCAAGAGAAACATGAAATGGAATAAGCGTGGAGTTGTTAAAACGAGTATGGATAGGCGATTCTAACCGAGATATGGTGAAGAACATGGTGTAGTATAAGCATAGATGGGGAAAACGAGTATAGATGGGTGATCTTAACCTATATATGGTGCAAAAGTGGCGTAGATTTGTGGAAACGGGTACTGAAATGTGATTATGATCGGAATAAGCTATCAATTACTCGTGGGATGGTAAAATGGGCGGTTCTAACCGAAATATGGTATAGAATGGGCGTATAAAGATAAAAACACGTTTAGACCGGTGATTCTCACCAAAACACGTTACAAAACAGATGTAGAATGGTGAAAACGAGTGCAGATGGACGATTCTAACTGGACATGATATAGAATGAGCGTAGAATGGTTAAAACGAGCATCGATGGGCGATCCTTACAGTGATATGGTTTAGAATAGGCATAGACTGACGAAAGCGAGTGTAGATGGGTGATTCTAATCGAAATTATGGTATAGAACGAGCCTAGATTGGTGAAAACAGGTACAAATAAGTGATTCTATCCGAAATATGGAACTGAATGAACGTAGAATGATGAAAACGGCTATGGATGAGTATTCTATCAGAAATGTGGAATAAAACAGGTGTAGAATGCGAAAGAGGAGCATAACGGTGTGACCCTAAACGAAATTATGGTGCAGAATGGGCATACAATTGTGAAAACAAGTACATACGGGTGATTCTAACCGAAATATAGTATATAAGTGGCCCAGATTGGTGAAACGAGTACAGAAATTTGATTCTAGCCGAAATAAGGTATCAAATACTCGTGACATGGTGGAAACGGGTATAAATGAGTGTTTTGAATGAAGACATGGTGTAATATGATCGTAGAATGATGAAAACGGGTTTAGATCGGCGATTCTAACCGAAATATGTTATAAAACGGGGGTAGGATCGTGGAGACGAGTGATTCTAACAGAAATATGGTGTATGATATGCGTAGATTTGTGAGAACGAGTATGGATTGGGGACTCTAACCGAAATGTGGTCGAAAAGTATCATAGATTTGTGGAAACGAGTACCGAAATACGATTATGATCGGAATACGGTATCTAATACCCGCAGGATGGTGAAAACGAGGATAAATGGGTGGTCCTTACCGAGATATGGTACAGAATGAGCTTAGAATGATGAAAACGTATTTAGGTCTGCGATTCTAAACCAAGCTATTGTACAAAAGAGACCTAGAATGGTGAGAACGAGTATAGATTGGCGATACCAAGAGAAACATGATATGGAATAAGCATGGAGTTGTTAAAACAAGTATGGATAGGCGATTCTAACCGAGATATGGTAAAGAACATGTGTAGTATATAAGCATAGATAGGAAAAACGAGTATAGATGGGTGATCTTAACCGAAATATGGTGCAAAAGTGGCGTAGATTTGTGGAAACGGGTACTGAAATGTGATTATGATCGGAATAAGCTATTAATTACTCGTGGGATAGTGAAATGGGTGGTTCTAACCGAAATATGGTATAGGATGGGCGTAGAAAGATAAAAACACGTTTAGGCCAGTGATTCTCACCAAAACAATTTACAAAACAGATGTAGAATGGTAAAAACGAGTGAAGATGGACGATTCTAGCTGAACATGATATAGAATGAGCGTAGAATGGTTAAAACGAGCATCGATGGGCGATCCTTACAGTGATATGGTTTAGAATAGGCATAGACTGACGAAAGCGTGTGTAGATGGGTGATTCAAATCGAAATTATGGTATAGAACGAGCCTAGATTGGTGAAAACAGGTACAAATAAGTGATTCTATCAGAAATATGGAACATAATGAACGTAGAATGATGAAAACGGCTATGGATGAGTGATTCTATCAGAAATGTGGAATAAAACAGGTGTAGAATACGAAAGAGGAGCATAACGGTGCGACGCTAAACGAAATTATGGTGCAAAATGGGCATACAATGGTGAAAACGAGTACAGACGGGTGATTCTAACCAAAATATAGTATATAAGTGGCCCGGATAGGTGAAACGAGTACAGAAATGTGATTCTAGCTGAAATAAGGTATCAAATACTCGTGACATGGTAGAAACGGGTATAAATGAGAGTTTCGAATGAAGACATGGTGTAATATGCTCGTAGAATGATGAAAACGGGTTTAGATCGGTGATTCTAACCGAAAAATATTATAAAACAGGGGTAGGATCGTGGAGACGAGTGATTCTAACCGAAATATGGTGTATGATATGCGTAGATTGGTGAGTACGAGTATGGATTGGGGACTCTAATCGAAATATGGTAGAAAAGTGGCATAGATTTGTGGAAACGAGTACCGAAATACGATTATGATCGGAATACGGTATCTAATACCCCCAGGATGGTGAAAACGAGGATAAATGTGTGGTCCTTACCGAGATATGGTACAGAATGAGCTTAGAATGATGAAAACGTATTTAGATCGGCGATTCTAAACCAAGCTATTGCACAAAAGAGACCTAGAATGGTGAGAACGAGTATAGATTGGTGATACCAAGAGAAACATGATATGGAATAAGCGTGGAGTTGTTAAAACGAGTATGGATAGGCAATTCTAACCGAGATATGGTGAAGAACATGGTGTAGTATAAGCATAGATGGGGAAAACGAGTATAGATGGGTGATCTTAACCAAAATATGGGGCAAAAGTGGCGTAGATTTGTGGAAACGGGTACTGAAATATGATTATGATCAAAATTCAATTACTCGTGGGATGGTGAAATGGGCGGTTCTAACCGAAATATGGTATAGAATGAGCATAGAAAGATAAAATCATGTTTAGGCCGGTGATTCTCACCAAAACACGTTACAAAACAGATGTAGAATGGTGAAAACGAGTGCAGATGGACGATTCTAGCTGAACATGATATAGAATGAGCGTAGAATGGTTAAAACGAGCATCGATGGGCGATCCTTACAGTGATATGGTTTAGAATAGGCATAGACTGACGAAAGCGAGTGTAGATGGGTGATTCTAATCGAAATTATGGTATAGAACGAGCCTAGATTGGTGAAAACAGGTACAAATAAGTGATTCTATCAGAAATATGGAACAGAATGAATGTAGAATGATAAAAACGGCTATGGATGAGTGATTCTATCGGAAATGTGGAATAAAACAGGTATAGAATGCGAAAGAGGGGCATAACTATGCGCGACGCTAAACGAAATTATGGTACAGAATGGGCATACAATTGTGAAAACGAGTACATACGGGTGATTCTAACCGAAATATAGTATATAAGTGGCTCGGATTGGTGAAACGAGTACAGAAATGTGATTCTAGCCGAAATAAGGTATCAAATATTCGTGACATGGTGGAAATGGGTATAAATGAGTATTTCGAACCAAGACATGGTGTAATATGTGTAACACCCCGTTCCGCTCAAGCGGACTGCCGTTTCAAACGGCAATAGTGCAGCTGTCCCGACCCGCCTTACCTCAAGGAGAAGCAAAAGATATCCAGACTTGTCCCTACAGGAATCCGGCTTGGACTTTCAGAGGCTCGCTTGACGTATCGCTCTACCGAGGCGAATCATCGCTAAGGTGGGTGGCTACGGTGAACTTGTCTTTGCTTAGCCAGCACACATAAAATCTGGAATATTCATGCTAGTCGCTAGGTGATTCACCCCCTGCATGCTAATAAATCCAACGCACCTAGCTAAGGGAATAATTCCAACTTGTATGGCTTGCTAGAATATGGAAATTGAAATACTGCTTATATGTTCAGACCCTCGCATGCTAAGTCCCTAACGGTTTCATCTCTCGGCTTACCTTCGGGTCCGAGCAACGTGCCTGCTTATGTTCCTTAGAAACGCATGCTTGTCTGCTTGAATGTTACCTTGTTTTCATACAAACTCCGGAAGACTACTAAGTAGTCGTTCCGTGCCCGATTGATCTTGGCAAGTTATTCACTGTACAGAAATCAAGATCCAAGTATCTCGTGTACCCGTGTACTCGTGTTCCAGTGCACTCGTGTTCTCGTGTTCTTGTGCACTCGTGTTCTCGTGTATCTCGTGATAATTGAAAGACCCAAAAGAAAGTGCATGTCGCGGACAACTCGGAAACGAGGTATAGTTCCACGGACGGTCACCGGGGCACTGGGGCCGATCCGATCCAGATGGAACTTCATGTGTGGTCCCTCGTGTTCGGGCGAGTGGTTTGCAGCACATCGTGTACTTTCGTTGCATTTCCACTTTCCCGAGACCACATCACGTGTGTAGTCCATCGTGTACGGGCAAGATGGTTTGTAGCGCATCGTGTACTTTGTTGCATTCCATCTTGGCCTGGACTACTTCATGTGCAATCCATCGTGTACGGGCGAGATGGTTCGTAGTGCATCGTGTGCTCTCGCTGCGTTCCATTCTTGTCTGGGATTAGTCCTTTATGGCTTTGCCAGCGACTCATGTTCATATAGATAAGTCATCCTCGCTTAGCGGCTATCCGCGTGCGAGACACTGCATCGCATCAAAGAACAACTGAGCACACCGAATACTGTCCCGTTCAATGACCCTCATGTTTGCATATGCTATGCCTCCTGAATGCTTATACTTGCCCGTGCTTGAATTAACAATGTTTGCCTCAATGTTTGCCTTGGACAGGGAAGGAGATGGTAAGTTGGTAAGTCTCGCCGTGTTTCCTCTCATGTTGCACGGCGCACTGTCCGACACGTTAGGCTATTCAATATTTGCATGAAACTGATCCTAAGGCAACTAGAAAGACAACTTAATAGTTGTGCACGGAACTTATATTACGTGTTTGGATTTGTCGAGCGGGCGAGTAGCTTCCCCACCAGTGCATTAATGTACTGATAATCCACCAGTTTGTATGCAGGGTGCGGGAGAACCTCGTTCGGTGCGGATGCCTCCGACGTGCTGCTAAGGCGTGGACATCACTCTGAAGCAACGGTGCGTCCGGATCAGAAGCACATATACAAGGCATAATGTTGGAACATAGCCCAAACTCGCCTGAACATCGACTCTACAATCATTCCATAATTGTAGCCACTTGGCATGCTTTATGTTTTAGAGAGAGAGGCATGAGCGACTTGTAATCTCGGCTATACGTCGCCTGTAACATTTGTTCATATCAATAAAAGAGCTTGCTTTACTTCAACTTGTGTTTCAATGCTTCTGCTATATTTGTCGACTCAGTGAACCTGTTACCGATCGCCTATGCGTTCATGACTCCGCTGCACTCGGACAATCTGTGCGACTCTGTGGCTTAGAACTCTTACCGCCAGCCAATGAATCACGGCCTTGCACGGGCGCGGTTCACGCTCGTGCGGCATCACGCCCGGATGGGTTAAGCGATCGTTCCGCGGGAGCGCTGGCAAGGGTGATTCCCGCCTAGCGGGAACGGCCGATTGCCTGCGGGAGATCGGGGTGTGACATAGTGGTATCAGAGCCTGACTTCTACGCCTTTGGAATTCGATTCGATATCTCTGTTTCGAAAGCTCGTTCGTGGATTATGTGCATGCTCTCTCTCAATGCCTCGATGGGATGTTCCAACAATAAGTCTAAATACTTTCAGAATGTATTTTGAATGATATGCTTGCTTGTCTGGTTGTATGCTGCGAGTGGCCTTTGTGCCAACCTGTGCGGACCCTTGAGAGTATAGCTAGTAGCTTGTCCGATTTTCACTAACTCTAAGTTTGGTTGAATGTATCTATTCGAGGGACGCCTTGAACTAGTGCACCATCCAAGACTTAAGAAAAGGTGAAACATGGTGAAGAACATGGTGTAGTATATAAGCATAGATGGGGAAAACGAGTATAGATGGGTGATCTTAACCGAAATATGGTACAAAAGTGGCGTAGATTTGTGGAAACGGGTACTGAAATATGATTATGATCGGAATAAGCTATCAATTACTCGTGGGATGGTGAAATGGGCGGTTCTAACCGAAATATGGTTTAGAATGGGCGTAGAAAGATAAAAAACACGTTTAGGCCGGTGATTCTAACCAAAACACGTTACAAAACAGATGTAGAATGGTGAAAACGAGTGCAGATGGACGATTCTAGCTGAACATGATATAGAATAAGCGTAGAATGGTTAAAACGAGCATCGATGGGCCATCCTTACAGTGATATGGTTTAGAATAGGCATAGACTGACGAAAGCAAGTGTAGATGGGTGATTCTAATCGAAATTATGGTATAGAACGAGCCTAGAGTGGTAAAAACAGGTACAAATAAGTGATTCTATCAGAAATATGGAACAGAATGAACGTTAGAATGATGAAAACGGCTATGGATGAGTAATTCTATCAAAAATGTGGAATAAAACAGGTGTAGAATGCGAAAAAGGAGCATAACGGTGCGACGCTAAACGAAATTATGTACAGAATGGGCATACAATGGTGATAACGAGTACAGACGGGTGATTCTAACCGAAATATAGTATATAAGTGGCCCGGATTGGTAAAACGAGTACAGAAATGTGATTCTAGCCGAAATAAGATATCAAATACTCGTAATATGGTGGAAACGGGTATAAATGAGCGTTTCGAACCAAGACATGGTGTAATATGATCGTAGAATGATGAAAACGGGTTTGGATCGGCGATTCTAACCGAAATATGTTATAAAACGGGGGTAGGATCGTGGAGACGAGTACAGACGAGTGATTCTAATCGAAATATGGTGTATGATATGCGTAGATTGGTGAGAACGAGTATGGATTGTTGACTCTAACCGAAATGTGGCATAGATTTGTGGAAACGAGTACCGAAATACGATTATGATCGGAATACGGTATCTAATACCCGCAGGATGGTAAAAACGAGGATAAATGGGTGGTCCTTACCGAGATATGGTACAGAATGAGCTTAGAATGATGAAAACGTATTTAGATGGGCGATTCTAAACCAAGCTATTGCACAAAAGAGACCAAGAATGGTGAGAACGAGTATAGATTGACGATACAAAGAGAAACATGATATGGATTTAGCGTGGAGTTGTTAAAACGAGTATGGATAGGCGATTCTAACCGAGATATGGTGAAGAACATGGTGTAGTATAAGCATAGATGGGGAAAACGAGTATAGATGGGTGATCTTAACCGAAATATGGTGCAAAAGTGGCGTAGATTTATGGAAACGGGTACTGAAATATGATTATGATCGGAATAAGCTATCAATTACTCGTGGGATGGTGAAATGGGCGGTTCTAACCGAAATATGGGATAGAATGGGCATAGAAAGATAAAAACATGTTTAGGCCGGTGATTCTCACCAAAACACGTTACAAAACAGATGTAGAATGGTGAAAACGAGTGCAGATGGACGATTCTAGCTTAACATGATATAGAATGAGCGTAGACTGGTTAAAACGAGCATCGATGGGCGATCCTTACAGTGATATGGTTTAGAATAGGCATAGACTGACGAAAGCGAGTGTAGATGGGTGATTCTAATCAAAATTATGGTACAGAACGAGCCTAGATTGGTGAAAACAGGTACAAATAAGTGATTCTATCAGAAATATGGAACAAAATGAACGTAGAATGATGAAAACGGCTATGGATGAGTGATTCTATCGGAAATGTGGAATAAAACTGGTGTAGAATGCGAAAGAGGAGCATAACTATGTGCGACGCTAAACGAAATTATGGTACAAAATGGGCATACAATGGTAAAAACGAGTACAGACGTGTGATTCTAACCGAAATATAGTATATACGTGGCCCGGATTGGTGAAACGAGTACAGAAATGTAATTCTAGCCGAAATAAGGTATCAAATACTCGTGACATGTTGGAAACGGGTATAAATGAGTTTCGAACCAAGACATGGTGTAATATGATCATAGAATGATGAAAACGGGTTTGGATCGGCGATTCTAACAGAAATATGTTATAAAACGGGGGTAGGATCTTGGAGACGAGTACAGACGAGTGATTCTAACCGAAATATGGTGTATGATATGCGTAGATTGGTGAGAACGAGTATGGATTGGGGACTCTAACCAAAATGTGGCATAGATTTGTGGAAACGAGTACCGAAATACGATTATGATCGGAATACGGTATCTATTACCCGTAGGATGGTGAAAACGAGGATAAATGGGTGGTCCTTACCGAGATATGGTACAGAATGAGCTTAGAATGATGAAAACGTATTTAGATGCGATTCTAAACCAAGCTATTGCACAAAAGAGACCTAGAATGGTGAGAACGAGTATAGATTGGCGATACCAAGAGAAACATGATATGGAATAAGCGTGGAGTTGTTAAAACGAGTATGGATAGGCGATTCTAACCGAGATATGGCAAAGAACATGGTGTAGTATAAGCATAGATGGAGAAAACGAGTATAGATGGGTGATCTTAACCGAAATATGGTGCAAAAGTGGCGTAGATTTGTGGAAACGGGTACTGAAATGTGATTATGATCGGAATAAGCTATCAATTACTCGTGGGATGGTGAAATGGGCGGTTCTAACCGAAATATGGTATAGAATGGGCGTAGAAAGATAAAAACATGTTTTGGCCGGTGATTCTAAGCAAAACACGTTATAAAACAGATGTAGAATGGTGAAAACGAGTGCAGATGGACGATTCTAGCTGAACATGATATAGAATGAGCGTAGAATGGTTAAAACGAGCATCGATGGGCGATCCTTACAGTGATATGGTTTATAATAGGCATAGACTGACGAAAGCGAGTGTAGATGGGTGATTCTAATCGAAATTATGGTACAGAACGAGCCTAGATTGGTGAAAACAGGTACAAATAAGTGATTCTATCAGAAATATGGAACAAAATGAACGTAGAATGATGAAAATGGCTATGGATGAGTGATTCTATCAGAAATGTGTAATAAAACAGGTGTAGAATGCGAAAGAAGAGCATAACTATGTGCGACGCTAAATGAAATTATGGTACAGGATGGGCATACAATGGTGAAAACGAGTACAGACGGGTGATTCTAACCAAAATATAGTATATAAGTGGCCCGGATTGGTGAAACGGGTACAAAAATGTGATTCTAGCCGAAATAAGGTATCAAATACTCGTGACATGGTGGAAACGGGTATAAATGAGTTTCGAACCAAGACATGGTGTAATATGATCATAGAATGATGAAAACGGGTTTGGATCGGCAATTCTAACCGAAATATGTTATAAAACGGGGGTAGGATCGTGGAGACGAGTACAGACGAGTGATTCTAACCGAAATATGGTGTATGATATGCGTAGATTGGTGAGAACAAGTATGGATTGGTGACTCTAACCAAAATATGGCATAAATTTGTGGAAACGAGTACCGAAATACGATTATGATCGGAATACGGTATCCATTACCCGTAGGATGGTGAAAACAAGGATAAATGGGTGATCCTTACCGAGATATGGTACAGAATGAGCTTAGAATGATGAAAACATATTTAGATCGGCGATTCTAAACCAAGTTATTGCACAAAAGAGACCTAGAATGGTGAGAACGAGTATAGATTGGCGATACCAAGAGAAACATGATATGGAATAAGCGTGGAGTTGTTAAAACGAGTATGGATAGGCGATTCTAACCGAGATATAGTGAAGAACATGGTGTAATATATAAGCATAGATGGGGAAAACGAGTATAGATGGGTGAAATATGGTGCAAAAGTGGCGTAGATTTGTGGAAACGGGTACTGAAATGTGATTATGATCGGAATAAGCTATCAATTACTCGTGGGATGGTAAAATGGGCGGTTCTAACCGAAATATGGTTTAGAATGGGCGTAGAAAGATAAAAACACGTTTAGGCCGGTGATTCTCACCAAAACACGTTACAAAATAGATGTAGAATGGTGAAAACGAGTGCAGATGGACGATTCTAGCTGAACATGGTATAGAATGAGCGTAGAATGGTTAAAACGAGCATCGATGGGCGATCCTTACAGTGATATGGTTTAGAATAGGCATAGACTGAGGAAAGCGAGTGTAGATGGGTGATTCTAATCAAAATTATGGTACAGAACGAGCCTAAATTGGTGAAAACGGGTACAATTAAGTGATTCTATCAAAAATATGGAACAGAATAAACGTAGAATGATGAAAACGGCTATGGATGAGTGATTCTATCAGAAATATGGAATAAAACAGGTGTAGAAGGCGGAAGAGAAGCATAACTGTACGACGCTAAACGAAATTATGGTGCAGAATGGGCATACAATGGTGAAAACAAGTACAGACGGGTGATTCTAACCAAAATATAGTATATAAGTGGCTCGGATTAGTGAAACGAGTACAGAAATATGATTTTAGCCGAAATAAGGTATCAAATACTCGTAACATGGTGGAAACGGGTATAAATGAGTGTTTCGAACCAAGACATGGTGTAATATGATCGTAGAATGATGAAAACGGGTTTGGATCGGCGATTCTAACCGAAATATGTTATAAAACGGGGGTAGGATCGTGGAGACGAATACAGGCGAGTGATTCTAACCAAAATATGGTGTATGATATGCGTAGATTGGTGAGAACGAGTATGGATTGGGGACTTAACCGAAATGTGGTAGGAAAGTGGCATAGATTTGTGGAAACGAGTACCGAAATACGATTATGATCGGAATACGGTATCTAATACCCGCAGGATGGGGAAAACGAGGATAAATGGGTGGTCCTTACCGAGATATGATACAGAATGAGCTTAGAATGATGAAAACGTTTTTAGATTGGCGATTCTAAACCAAGCTATTGCACAAAAGAGACCTAGAATGGTGAGAACGAGTATAGATTGGCGATACCAAGAGAAACATGATATGGAATAAGCGTGGAGTTATTAAAACGAGTATGGGTAGGCGATTCTAACCGAGATATGGCGAACAACATGGTGTAGTATAAGCATAGATGGGGAAAACAAGTATAGATGAGTGATCTTAACCGAAATATGGTGCAAAAGTGGCATAGATTTGTGGAAACGGGTACTGAAATGTGATTATGATCGGAACAAGCTATCAATTACTCGTGGAATGGTGAAATGGGCGGTTCTAACCGAAATATGGTATAGAATGGGCGTAGAAAGATAAAAACATGTTTAGGCCGGTGATTCTCACCAGAACACGTTACAAAACAGAGGTAGAATGGTGAAAACGAGTGCAGCTGGACGATTCTAGCTGAACATGGTATAGAATGAGCGTAGAATGGTTAAAACGAGCATCGATGGGCGATCCTTACAGTGATATGGTTTAGAATAGGCATAGACTGAGGAAAGCGAGTGTAGATGGGTGATTCTAATCGAAATTATGGTACATAACGAGCCTAGATTGGCGAAAACGGGTACCAATAAGTGATTCTATCAGAAATATGGAACAAAATAAACGTAGAATGATGAAAACGGCTATGGATGAGTGATTCTATCAGAAATGTAGAATAAAACAGTTGTAGAAGGCGGAAGAGGAGCATAACGGTGCGACGCTAAACGAAATTATGGTGCAGAATGGGCATACAATGGTGAAAAAGAGTACAGACGGGTGATTCTAACCGAAATATAGTATATAAGTGGCCCAGATTGGTGAAACGAGTACAGAAATGTGATTCTAGCCGAAATAAGGTATCAAATACTCGTTACATGGGGGAAACGGGTATAAATGAGTGTTTCGAAACAAGACATGGTGTAATATGATCGTAGAATGATGAAAACGGGTTTGGATCGGCGATTCTAACCGAAATATGTTATAAAACGGGGGTAGGATCGTGGAGACGAGTACAGGCGAGTGATTCTAACCGAAATATGGTGTGTGATATGCGTAGATTGGTGAGAACGAGTATGGATTGGGGACTCTAACCGAAATATGGTAGAAAAGTGGCATAGATTTGTGGAAACGAGTACCGAAATACGATTATGATCGGAATACGGTATCTAATACCCGCAGGATAGAGAAAACGAGGATAAATGAGTGGTCCTTACCGAGATATGGTACAGAATAAGCTTAGAATGATGAAAACATATTTAGATCGGCGATTCTAAACCAAGCTATTGCACAAAAGAGACCTAGAATGGTGAGAACGAGTATAGATTGGCGATACCAAGAGAAACATGATATGGAATAAGCGTGGAATTGTTAAAACGAGTATGGATAAGCGATTCTAACCGAGATATGGCGAAGAACATGGTGTAGTATAAGCATAGATGGGGAAAACGAGTATAGATCGGTGATCTTAACCGAAATATGGTGCAAAAGTGGCGTAGATTTGTGGAAACGGGTACTGAAATATGATTATGATCGGAATAAGCTATCAATTACTCGTGGGATGATGAAATGGGCGGTTATAACCGAAATATGGTATAGAATGGGCGTAGAAAGACAAAAACATGTTTAGGCCGGTGATTCTCCCTAGAACACGTTACAAAACAGAGGTAGAATGGTGAAAACGAGTGCAGATGGACGATTCGAGCTGAACATGATATAGAATGAGCGTAGAATGGTTAAAACGAGCATCGATGGGCGATCCTTACAGTGATATGGTTTAGAATAGGCATACACTGAGGAAAACGAGTGTAGATGGGTGATTCTAATCGAAATTATGGTACATAACGAGCCTAGATTGGTGAAAACGGGTACCAATAAGTGATTCTATTAGAAATATGGAACAGAATGAACGTAGAATGATGAAAACGGCTATGGATGAGTGATTCTATCAGAAATGTGGAATAAAACAAGTATAGAAGGCGAAAGAGGAGCATAACGGTGCGACGCTAAACGAAATTATGGTGCAGAATGGGCATACAATGGTGAAAACGAGTACAGACGTGTGATTCTAACCGAAATATAGTATATAAGTGGCCCGGATTGGTAAAACGAGTACAGAAATGTGATTCTAGCCAAAATAAGGTATCAAATACTCGTTACATGGGGGAAACGGGTATAAATGAGTGTTTCGAACCAAGACATGGTGTAATATGATCGTAGAATGATGAAAACGGGTTTGGATCGGCAATTCTAACCAAAATATGTTATAAAATAGGGGTAGGATCGTGGAGACGAGTACAGGCGAGTGATTCTAACCGAAATATGGTGTATGATATGCGTAGATTGGTGAGAACGAGTATGGATTGGGGACTCTAACCGAAATGTGGTAGAAAGGTGGCATAGATTTGTGGAAACGAGTACCAAAATACGATTATGATCGGAATACGGTATCTAATACCCGCAGGATAGGGAAAACAAGGATAAATGGGGGGTCCTTACCGAGATATGGCACAGAATGAGCTTAGAATGATGAAAACGTATTTAGATCGGCGATTCTAAACCAAGCTATTGCACAAAAGAGACCTAGAATGGTGAGAACGAGTATAGATTGGCGATACCAAGAGAAACATGATATGGAATAAGCGTGGAGTTGTTAAAACGAGTATGGATAGGCGATTCTAACCGAGATATGACGAAGAACATGGTGTAGTATAAGCATAGATGGGGAAAACGAGTATAGATGGGTGATCTTAACCAAAATATGGTGTAAAAGTGGCATAGATTTGTGGAAACGGGTACTGAAATGTGATTATGATCAGAATAAGCTATCAATTACTCGTGGGATGGTGAAATGGGTAGTTCTAACCAAAATATGGTATAGAATGGGCGTAGAAAGACAAAAACATATTTAGGCCAGTGATTCTCCCAAGAACACGTTACAAAACAGAGGTAGAATGGTGAAAACGAGTGCAGATGGACGATTCTAGCTGAACATGATATAGAATGAGCGTAAAACGGTTAAAACGAGCATCGATGGGCGATCCTTACAGTGATATGGTTTAGAATAGGCATAGACTGAGGAAAGCGAGTGTAGATGGGTGATTCTAATCAAAATTATGGTACATAACGAGCCTAGATTGGTGAAAACGGGTACCAATAAGTGATTCTATCAGAAATATGTAACAGAATGAACGTAGAATGATGAAAACGGCTATGGATGAGTGATTCTATCAGAAATGTGGAATAAAATAGGTGTAGAAGGCGGAAGAGGAGCATAATGGTACGACGCTAAACGAAATTATGGTGCAGAATGGGCATACAATGGTGAAAACGAGTACAGACGTGTGATTCTAACCGAAATATAGTACATAAGTGGCCCGGATTGGTGAAACGAGTACAGAAATGTGATTCTAGCCGAAATAAGGTATCAAATACTCGTGACATGGGGGAAACGGGTATAAATGAGTGTTTCGAACCAAGACATGGTGTAATATGATTGTAAAATGATGAAAACGGGTTTGGATCGGCGATTCTAACCGAAATATGTTATAAAACGGGGGTAGGATCATGGAGACGAGTACAGGCGAGTGATTCTAACCGAAATATGGTGTATGATATGCGTAGATTGGTGAGAACGAGTATAGATTGGGGACTCTAACCGAAATGTGGTAGAAAAGTGACATAGATTTGTGGAAACGAGTACCGAAATACTATTATGATCGGAATACGGTATCTAATACCCGCAGGATGGGGAAAACAAGGATAAATGGGTGGTCCTTACCGAGATATGGTATATAATGAGCTTAGAATGATGAAAACGTATTTAGATCGGCGATTCTAAACCAAGCTATTGCACAAAAGAGACCTAGAATGGTGAGAACGAGTATAGATTGGCGATACCAAGAGAAACATGATATGGAATAAGTGTGGAGTTGTTAAAACGAGTATGGATAGGCGATTCTAACCGAGATATGGCGAAGAACATGGTGTAGTATAAGCATAGATGTGGAAAACGAGTATAGATGGGCGATCTTAACCGAAATATGGTGCAAAAGTGGCATAGATTTGTGGAAACGGGTACTGAAATATGATTATGATCGGAATAAGCTATCAATTACTCGTGGGATGGTGAAATGGGCGGTTCTAACCGAAATATGGTATAGAATCGGCGTAGAAAGACAAAAACATATTTAGGCCGGTGATTCTCACCAGAACACGTTACAAAACAGAGGTAGAATGGTGAAAACGAGTGCATATGGACGATTCTAGCTGAACATGATATAGAATGAGCATAGAATGGTTAAAATGAGCATCGATGGGCGATCCTTACAGTGATATGGTTTAGAATAGGCATAGACTGAGGAAAACGAGTGTAGATGGGTGATTCTAATCGAAATTATGGTACATAACGAGCCTAGATTGGTGAAAACGGGTACAAATAAGTGATTCTATCAGAAATATGGAACAGAATGAACGTAGAATGATGAAAACGGCTATGGATGAGTGATTCTATCAGAAATATGGAATAAAACAGGTGTAGAAGGCGGAAGAGGAGCATAACGGTACGACGCTAA
>JAYESA010001413.1:12500-22500 GCA_036927795.1 Iris macrosiphon
ACCAGTTTCTGCGCACGCAAGCAGTTTCTGTGCACGGGCGTGGGGCTGTCGGGGTGTATCGGCCGCACGGGGCAGAGCAACGCTGCAGTTGCAGCACATTCTGCGCACCCAACAAGTTTATGTGCACGGGGGCGGGGCTGACAGGGTGTATAGGCCGCACGGGGCAGACAAACCGTGCGGTTGCAGCACTTCCTGCGCACGCAAGCAGTTTCTGTGCACGGTCGTGGGGCTGACAGGGTGTAGCGGCCGCCCGGGGGCAAGGCAGCGAGCAGTTTCTGCGCACGGGGGCAGGCAAACTTAGCAAACGCACCAGTTTCTGCGTACGCAAGCAGTTTCTGTGCACGGGGGCAGACAAACTGTGCACGGGGGCAGACAAACTGTGCAAACGGAGCAGTTTCTGCGCACGCAAGCAGTTTCTGTGCACGGGGGCAGACAAACTGTGCACGAGGGCAGACAAACTTAGCAAACGGAGCAGTTTCTGCGCACGGGGGCAGACAAACGTAGCAAACGCACCAGTTTCTGCGCACGCAGGCAGTTTCTGTGCACGGGCGTGGGGCTGTCGGGGTGTATCGGCCGCACGGGGGCAGACAAACTTAGCAAACGCACCAGTTTCTGCGCACGCAAGCAGTTTCTGTGCACGGGGGCAGACAAACGTAGCAAACGGAGCAGTTTCTGCGCACGGGGGCAGACAAACTTAGCAAACGCACCAGTTTCTGCGCACGCAAGCAGTTTCTGTGCACGGGCGTGGGGCTGTCGGGGTGTATCGGCCGCACGGGGCAGAGCCACGCTGCAGTTGCAGCACATTCTGCGCACCCAACCAGTTTGTGTGCACGGGGGCGGGGCTGACAGGGTGTACAGGCCGCACGGGGCAGAGAAACCGTGCGGTTGCAGCACTTCCTGCGCACGCAAGCAGTTTCTGTGCACGGGCGTGGGCCTGACAGGCCGTATCGGCCGACCGGGGGCGAGCAACGTGAGCGTCCCGCGGCAGATTCTGCGCCCCGCGGCAGTTTCTGCGCCCCGCGGCAGATTCTGCCCACGGCGTGGGCCTGACACGCTGTATCGCGCGCACGGTTTCGCGTTGCGGCGCGGCGCAAAAAATGACAAGCTCCTCGGGCACTTTGGTCCCCCCTAGTCAGCCCCACAATAAAACTGCAAATCTATTATAGGGGGAAGGTGGTGTTCGCGGAGGGTTTCGTCGCGCGCGACAGGCCCGTCCGCACGGAGGCGAGGATTTCGACGACCCCGTGCTCCACGATGCGTCCAACGCGGCTGACCCGTGCGCGCGGCGCCGCGCTGAGGCGACCCGCGCATCGAGCGGCGGCATCGCTCGAGCGAGGCGAAGGATTCCAGGGGCGCGGTGCGCTGCGTTGCAGCAGTTTCTGCGCGCGCGCTGCGGTCCCCCTGCTGTGCGACAGAAACAGCCGCGTCTCGTGGCTGCTCCTTGCCCCCGTGCGGGCGGGGGGTTGGGCAAGTTTCCTCTAGAAATGACAAGCTCCTCAAGCACTTTGGTCCCCCGGAGTCAGCCCCACAATAAAACTGCAAATCTATTATAGGGGGAAGCAGTGTGTTGGGCTGAAATTTGAGGCGGGCAACGAAATGCGAGCGGACCAAAGGCACCGCGGTGCGAACGAAATCCCCCCGACCCGACCCTATCGTTGCCGCGCTCGGTGCAGCAAGAACGAAAGTTGCACCACGGACCCTCGTGCGAAGCGAGCTGTGCGAGGCCACGGGGCGCGGGTGCGCGGCCGTGTGCGCACTGTGCGATGCGACCGGAATGCGTCGCAGCGGAGATGCGACGACGACCCCGAACGAGCTAAATTCGTCGCCTCGCTCATTGCGGCGCGACCCGCCCCTCGATCGTGCAGCGAGCTCCTCGCTGCGGCCCTGCGAGCGAGCGCCGCGACCCGTCGCGGCGCCACGAACTGCTGGAAAGGACGGCAGAACGAGCGATTCGCCTCGTCGTGCTCGGCGGAGCACCCGGTGCTGCTGCGAAGCTGACCCGATCCGTATCTCCCGCGGGTCGAGCCCTTGCGGCTCCTTGCGGGGGTACGATTCGGGCGGCGTGCGGCAGCCTCGGGTGCGGCCGTGTCGGCACGTGAGTGGTTTTAGACCCGCTAGCCTCGGCAGGCTCTGTAGTGCCTCAAATCCCGATCCGACCGGGATGTGCACTACGTAATTGGGCTTGTGGCTAGTCTGTTTGAGTCATAACTTAGAACTTCGGCATCTTCTTGCCACGGACAAAATGCGATGATCCTTTCCAACTCATGGAAAGGCCTCTATTGAAACGAGTCCAATAGTTTTCGTGTTTGGTTGCTTGGTTTTCTTGATTGACGCTTTGGGATTTGATTTGGTGTTGCTTTCGATTTGCTTGGTTTTCGCTGCTGGTTTTATCGTTTGGAGCTTTGATTCTTGGGGAGTTCGGCAAGGAAGGATAGGCAAGATTCTAATTGGTGCTCGTGCTGTGCAGGTCCGCGTAACTGACGTTTGATCGTCGCTAGGCGGGAATCTTTGTTTCAGCTACCTTTTCCTTAACCAGTGAGTGGTTTGGACCCTTCTTTCCTACTTCTTCACGCCAACATCTTTAATGTTTCAAACGTTCACTCGATGATGCCCGGTTGGACGCCTAGGAAATCCTTGCCACAATGCATGCCAGCCACTAAGAAAGGAACATGGGATTTTTGTAGACTAATATTTCTATATGCTTGCACACCTTATAACTGAGTTTGTTTATAATGGGGATTGGTTGTTGGTGGTGGCCTAGTGCCTCGGACGGAGTTTGGACCTATGGGATATCAAAATCGGAACACCGCATTGAGAAAATATGAACTGTTGCATGAGTTATATATTGCTGCTTAACTTCTTTAGTTTCAATCGATGCATTGTATGATATATGAATTGTTCATGCATTTGCATGGTCTGGGACAACTTGTGCACAAGGTTTATCATTTCCTCGAAACGGCTTTCCGGGGCACTGGAACCGTATCGATCCGGAGGGAAATATTTGATTCGTGCTCGTCACGATGCATTGCGGGACCTCCAGCAGGGCTTGCTACCCGGGCTGATAGGGCGCGCCGCTAATGCTTGAATATGTCCCTAAGGTGTCGATCACACCAATGACCGCATAGACTAGAACACATGCTAATCTATTGTCTTGTGCAGATGGTAAGTATACTTGTGTTTCGTTGCAGGGAAGGCGTGCATCGGTTGAGTAAGAAATCGATGCACTGGTTGGATTCGATATTATTTTCATTCCTATCAAAACATGCAACTGATATGAATTGAATTCACTTGCCTCTTTATAGAAGTCATCTTAATGCATGCTCGCCCCTAATAAGCTAGTGTCGATTTAGTCGAGTGGGTTCATCCCGCTCACCAGTACAAGTTGAGTACTGACCCACGTTGTGGGCAACTATTTCAGGCACTCAGACAGTGCAACGCTAGTGGATAGACGAGAGGCGTTAGGAGCACCTCTATTTTGAAGTATAGTTGGAGTCAGATCATTTTGGAGGCTTGGACTTTCAACCTATACAAGGGCGTAATGTATGAACGACGTGGACTATCTGATGGAGCGCGCCCTGCCTTTTGAGTTTATCTTTTGTAATGCAAATCAAGTAGCCGAGAGGCGCATCAATGTAAACTCTATGTAAATTACTCTGAATTATCAATGAAAAAGCATGTTTCTTCCTGCACTGTGTTCAAATCTCTGTGAATGTGTTTTATAAATTGTGTTTCAAAATGGGTTCCTATAACTGCAAGTTCTTGCCTTGTACGAGCGCAACTCCAGGCTCGTACGGCATCACGCCCCAAGCGAGGACGAATCGGTTCCGTAAAGGATCAAGCGAGGACGACCGACCCTTTCGGGATCGGGGCGTGACATATTGGTATCAGAGCCTAGGCTTTACTTCCTCGGGATTTCAAAAGATTATAAAGGAGTTTGATGCGCCTCTCAATTGAGTTGCGTTCGGCGTCCGCTGCATGGGAAGAGTCGCTTATACAATAAGCCCATAGATATAAAATCTATCGTTTTTGGAGTGTTAACAAGCTACTCTCTTTTGTAGCCATGGCTAAGAAGAACACTGCAACTGCCAGCAGTGCTCAACCCATTCAGAGCGATCCAGCAAGCTCTGGAGAATCCGGAGGAGCGGGTTCAACCGGAATGGCGGAACGGCTTATGCACCTCATGGAGGCGCAGCAGCAACAAGCTGTTACCCAACAAGCTAACATACAAGCGCAGTTTGCTAATCAACAGAAGCAAATGGATACAATGATGCAACTGATTGCATCCCTGGTACCGAGCAACGGGACATCCGCAGCAACGCCTGTCACGCCTCCAGCCGTGGCGGTAGAAGATGAGTCAGAAGAGACTCAGCCTACAGCAAGGAACTCCTGCCGAGCAGCTGAGTTTACAAAAATGCATCCCCCTACGTTCAACGGACGAGCGGAGCCGGACGTGGTTTTGGGGTGGATTGCTAAGCTGGAAGGACTTTTCAACCTGGTTGGCATCCGGGGATCCAAGCGAGTTGCCTGTGCATCGGTTCAGCTGGAACTGCGTGCGCATGATTGGTGGGAGGCAACGAAGCAAGGAATTTACGATGCCAATCCCAACTGCAAGATTACTTGGGAAATGTTCAAATCTGCATTCATTGAACAGTATATTCCCCGAGCAGTCCGGCAGCAAAAGGAAGACGACTTCAGCAACCTGGTCCAAGGAAGTCTGTCTGTGGATGATTATGATTCAGTATTCGCTAAGCTAGCAAAGTTTGCTGGGCAATTCTTGCCTAATCAGCAGGCGTGGTGCTATAGATTTCAGAAAGGTTTGAATGACGATTTACGTAGGGACGTCATCAACCAAAGATGCCAAACATATAGGGAATGTTATGAAGCGGCTCTGAACAGCGAACGGATCTTCGGGCGCCCTCTCCCAAAGACCGAGGTGCAAACCCCCCGTGCCAATAACAATAAGCGTCCTCATGAAACGGGAGGGTCTGGAGCACACAAGCGCTCGCACACGTCTGATAATAGGGGCCAATCCCAATCACTGAACTGCAGCCGGTGCGGCAAATCAGGGCATAAAGTGAATGATTGTCGGGTTCAAGGATATTTTAAATGTGGTCGCCTGGGTCACAAACAGTTTAACTGCAGAGAGGGCAAGCCGAATCAGAATAATGGAAATCAAAACAAAGGGCCTCCAGCAAGTGATGCAAATGCTGTGCCAGTAAATCCACAACGCCAGGGTGCTCAGGGCCGAGTCTATGCATTGACTCGGGATGAGGCATCTGTATCCGACACTGTTGTAACAGGTACTCTACTATACCGAGAATTACCCGCTAGAGTCTTATTCGATTCAGGTGCTACGCATAGTTTCATATCTGCTGATTTTACTGTTGAGCATAAATTAGCTTCTACTGCTTTAAATATGAACCTTTGCGTAAGTACCCCTTCGGGAGTCGATATGCCCGCCATGCGATCTGTAGGGATGGTTACATTTGCATCGGAGGTAGGAAGCTTTCCTTAGATGTCATTGTACTAGACATCAAGGATTATGATATTATTCTCGGTATGGACTGGTTGGGTGCTTGCCATGCAACAATCGAGTGCGCGGAGAAGCGAGTCGTATTTCGTCTACCCGGCGAGGCAGACTTCTACTATTCGTGCAGCGCTGCACCGAAGACGGCAATGGTGATATCAGCAATTTCGGCTAGGCGTATGTTGCATTCGGGCTGTGAAGGGTACTTAGCTTCTGTTCGAGACACCCGGCGGGAATGTGCAGATGCAGCTCAGGCTGAAGTCATTGCAGATTTTCTCGACGTGTTCCCAGACGAGCTGCCTGGAATGCCTCCTGATCGTGAGATCGAATTCAGCATCGACACTTTTCCGGATTCGCGACCGATATCAAAGGCACCTTATCGCATGGCCCCAGCAGAGCTTAAGGAACTTAAAGTTCAGTTGCAAGACCTGTTGGACCGAGGATACATTCGTCCAAGCGTTTCTCCGTGGGGCGCTCCGGTGCTGTTCGTGAAAAAGAAAGATGGATCCATGCGGCTGTGCATTGACTACCGAGAACTGAATAAAGCGACCGTGCGGAATCAGTACCCTTTGCCAAGAATAGATGACTTGTTTGATCAGTTGCAAGGTGCAAGAGTTTTCTCTAAAGTTGATCTCAGGTCAGGGTATCACCAGTTGAAAATCAAATCAGAGGATATTCAAAAATCTGCTTTCAGAACCCGTTACGGACACTATGAGTTCCTCGTGATGTCGTTCGGTTTGACGAACGCCCCTGCAGCTTTCATGGATCTGATGAACCACGTATTTCGGCCGTTTGTGGATAAGTTTGTAGTCGTGTTCATAGACGACATACTAATCTATTCCAAGAACGAGGCGGAGCACAAAGAACACCTGAAGATCGTGCTGCAGACATTACGAGACCATCAGTTGTTCGCTAAGCTCAGCAAGTGTGAGTTCTGGTTGAACAGCGTGGCGTTCCTTGGTCATGTCATCTCGGCCGAAGGCGTCGCCGTAGACCCGAAGAAAATAGAAGCGGTGGTGGACTGGAAGCAACCTACGTCAGCCAGCGAAGTTCGAAGCTTTCTGGGCCTTGCGGGATACTACCGTAGGTTCGTGAAGGATTTCTCTAAACTGGCCTCGCCTATGACTCGCCTTACTCAGAAAGGGATTGCATACGAATGGGGTGATGACTGTGAAGCCAGCTTTCGGGAACTTAAGCGGCGTCTTGTTTCAGCTCCGATCCTTGCACTTCCAGATGGGGTAGAAGAGTTTCAGATATACAGCGACGCTTCAGGACTCGGCTTAGGGTGTGTGCTCATGCAGAGGGACAAGGTAATATCGTACGCCTCCAGGCAACTGAAGCCGCACGAGAAGAACTACCCGACGCATGACTTGGAATTGGCGGCGATTGTATTTGCTTTGAAGTTGTGGAGGCATTATCTTTATGGTGTTGCTTGCAAAATTTTCACAGATCACAAGAGCCTCAAGTATCTTTTTACCCAGCGGGAATTGAACCTCCGGCAGCGGCGTTGGCTAGAACTTATTAAGGACTATGACCTAACGATCGCGTATACTCCGGGCAAGGGAAACGTCGTTGCTGATGCTCTGAGTCGGAAGCACGTGGGCTCGTTATCTATAGACAACCGTTTACTTCGAGATCTTGAGGCGATGGGCATCGAGTTTCGAGTTCGGCATCCAGGAGTGCAGCTGGCACCACTCCATCTTGAACTGGGTTTACGTGGTAGAATCAAATCAGCTCAGGAGGGCGATCAGTTCTTAGCAAAGGTGCGCGGATTGATCTCGACGGGGAAGACGTCTGACTTTGTGGCAGGCGAAGATGGGGCCTTACAGATGAAAGGGAGGCTATGTGTTCCTAACGACCCAGAACTCCGAAGGGAAATTATGGCAGAAGCACACTACGCAAAGTATTCTTTACATCCGGGGAGCACTAAGATGTACAAGGACTTGCGCGGGACCTTCTGGTGGCACGGTATGAAGCGGGATGTGGCGACCTTTGTGTCACAGTGCATGGCCTGTCAACAGGTGAAAGCTGAGCATCAGAGGCCCGGCGGGGAACTGCAGAACCTCGCTATTCCCGAGTGGAAATGGGACAACATCACTATGGATTTTATTGTGGGATTTCCGAAGACGCCACGGGGGCACGATGCGATTTGGGTCATAGTTGATCGTTTGACCAAATCAGCCCACTTTCTTCCCATAAAAGTTACTTGGAGCGTCGATCGGTTAGCACAAATTTACATAGATGAGATTGTCCGATTACACGGAGTACCTGCCTCAATCGTCTCTGACCGTGACGGACGCTTCTTATCTCGTTTCTGGACTAGTCTACAAGCTGCTTTGGGAACCAAGCTACAGTTCAGTACCGCATACCACCCGCAGACTGATGGACAGACAGAGAGGACAAATCAGATACTCGAAGATATGTTACGGCTGTGTGCTATTGATTTAAAGACTAGTTGGGACACGCATCTTCCTTTGGCAGAATTTGCGTATAACAACAGCTACCAATCAAGCATCCAGATGGCACCGTACGAAGCACTATATGGGCGAAGGTGTCGATCTCCAATCTGTTGGGACGAAGTCGGCGAGCGGCAGGTACTCGGGCCAGAGCTGGTAGAGCAGGCAGTTGAGAAAGTTCGCTTGATTCGGGAAAGACTCCGCACAGCACAGAGCCGACAGAAAAGTTATGCTGATGCACATAGAAGACCCTTGGAATTCTTGGTCGGGGATCATGTCTTCTTGAAAGTGACGCCGATGCGAGGTGTGATGCGTTTCGGCGTGAAGGGCAAACTGAGTCCCCGGTTTGTCGGCCCCTTTGAGATACTAGAACGAGTTGCAGCTGTGGCATACAGAATAGCACTACCTCCCGCCTTGGCAGAAGTGCATGACGTATTCCATGTTTCCCAACTACGGAAGTATGTGCATGACCCAAGTCATGTGGTTAGTTTTGTACAGTTGGAACTGCGCGCGGACTTGTCATACTCAGAAGAACCGGTGCAGATCCTGGATCGTAAGGAAAAAGTACTTCGCAACCGTACGATGTCCTTGGTTCGCGTGCTGTGGCGGAACCATTCAGCTGGAGAATCAACCTGGGAAATGGAATCGGAGATGAAGGAGAAGTACCCTTCATTGTTCATTCAGTCGGAGGTAGGGCCTTGTTCTTACGTTTCGGGTCGGCCTTGTTCTTAAGTTTCGGGTCGAAACTTTTTCTTAGTGGTATATTATGTAGTGCCTCAAATCCCGATCCGACCGGGATGTGCACTACGTAATTGGGCTTGTGGCTAGTCTGTTTGAGTCATAACTTAGAACTTCGGCATCTTCTTGCCACGGACAAAATGCGATGATCCTTTCCAACTCATGGAAAGGCCTCTATTGAAACGAGTCCAATAGTTTTCGTGTTTGGTTGCTTGGTTTTCTTGATTGACGCTTTGGGATTTGATTTGGTGTTGCTTTCGATTTGCTTGGTTTTCGCTGCTGGTTTTATCGTTTGGAGCTTTGATTCTTGGGGAGTTCGGCAAGGAAGGATAGGCAAGATTCTAATTGGTGCTCGTGCTGTGCAGGTCCGCGTAACTGACGTTTGATCGTCGCTAGGCGGGAATCTTTGTTTCAGCTACCTTTTCCTTAACCAGTGAGTGGTTTGGACCCTTCTTTCCTACTTCTTCACGCCAACATCTTTAATGTTTCAAACGTTCACTCGATGATGCCCGGTTGGACGCCTAGGAAATCCTTGCCACAATGCATGCCAGCCACTAAGAAAGGAACATGGGATTTTTGTAGACTAATATTTCTATATGCTTGCACACCTTATAACTGAGTTTGTTTATAATGGGGATTGGTTGTTGGTGGTGGCCTAGTGCCTCGGACGGAGTTTGGACCTATGGGATATCAAAATCGGAACACCGCATTGAGAAAATATGAACTGTTGCATGAGTTATATATTGCTGCTTAACTTCTTTAGTTTCAATCGATGCATTGTATGATATATGAATTGTTCATGCATTTGCATGGTCTGGGACAACTTGTGCACAAGGTTTATCATTTCCTCGAAACGGCTTTCCGGGGCACTGGAACCGTATCGATCCGGAGGGAAATATTTGATTCGTGCTCGTCACGATGCATTGCGGGACCTCCAGCAGGGCTTGCTACCCGGGCTGATAGGGCGCGCCGCTAATGCTTGAATATGTCCCTAAGGTGTCGATCACACCAATGACCGCATAGACTAGAACACATGCTAATCTATTGTCTTGTGCAGATGGTAAGTATACTTGTGTTTCGTTGCAGGGAAGGCGTGCATCGGTTGAGTAAGAAATCGATGCACTGGTTGGATTCGATATTATTTTCATTCCTATCAAAACATGCAACTGATATGAATTGAATTCACTTGCCTCTTTATAGAAGTCATCTTAATGCATGCTCGCCCCTAATAAGCTAGTGTCGATTTAGTCGAGTGGGTTCATCCCGCTCACCAGTACAA
>JAYESA010001414.1:0-47091 GCA_036927795.1 Iris macrosiphon
CTCTGGTTTGGCTGCTACTTTATGTATTTGAAAAGACACTTTAACGTACTTCTTTTGTTTTCTGTTAAATTTCTTAGACGGCAGCTTGGTAGTTCACTCAGTTTTAGCATGTACAAAATGATTTCCGAATCAGTTTTCCTTTTATAAGGGCTAAAACGAATAACTTATTTTGGCTTTTTGACCTCATATTGTAGGGTGGATAGGCAGTAGAATTTGTAAATGTTATTTCATCCCCGAGGTGGCTTCATTATTTTTTCTAAGCAAGCCAGATCACTGGATGTAAATAAATATATTCTACTACTATTCCTTCTCTGCAGTTCTTGACAGCCGTCAAAAGCCTTCATCTATTCGTCTTTTTTCTCCTCATCCTGAGTTTACTATGTAAAAACCTTGTATCATATTTTATCCATTGCCTGCTTGTGGTTTGTAATACATCTACTTTGGATGTCTGCCAGTGTCTCGAGGGCTACATGCAACTGCAGTGAAGAGAATGGGAGGAGGACATGCACATGGCAACGATTATGAATACTACCTTCATGCCAAGCATATGTACAACTTGGACCGGATGAAGCATCAGAAACTGAAGATGAGTCTCGGGGTTCTAACTGTGTTCAGTATTGGTGTGGGTGTTCCAGTCTTTGCTGTCATATTCCAGCAGAAGAAGACTGCTTCTGGTTGATACAATGTTTAACACCGCGAACTGTGGCAAAAATTTCTTGTCTGTTTCCTTTCTGTGATTTGAACTTACTTTTGATATTAAGATTTTGTTAAATAACCAGTTGGGTGCTGCCATTCAGCTGTGTTCCCAATAACTGGCTTGCAATTGTTTTAATCTAGATTCTAGAACTGGTGTGCAGTATGTTTGTGATGATTTCAAACATCAAGCTGTTGCTTTTTTTTTGTATTTTGCCCTTGAGATACATCTTGCTGCATATTGTCAGGAGCAGTTGCTTTCTAGGTTAGAGCATCCTTAGTAAGGCTCATCCTACATTCTAGATTCTAGAATTAAAATGTAGGAACTCATTTTGTATAATAGTAAGTTCTATCTCTAGTTTCAATTTCTAGATTTTTGGTTCCATCCTACCCATGGGAGCTATAGATTGGGCCTCTAAATTTCTAGATTCTAGATTGTAGGAATTCATTTTGTAGAATAGTAAGTCCCAATTTGGAGCCCAACTTTCTACATTCTAGATTTTACAAAAAAATTTCCATCAATTTTTGATTACACAATCTTTGGGACCGAAGTTCACATTATTATTTTCTACTATTCTCATACAAATTCAACTTATTCTATATTTATCTTTTTTTTTGAAATTTTGGACTCAAAATTGCATAGAGTACTATTTGAATTTGACATTGTAGAATGATTTGAAGGAGAAAATGGAGAAAAACAGTACTATTTGAATTTGAAAATAGAGCGGAAAGGATTAGAATAGAGAAAAAATTGATGGAGAAAAGAATTCTAAAATTTGATTACAGAGAGAATTGGGGAACTAAAAAAAGAAAGTATTCAGAAAACGGATAATGAAAGAATTACAGACATATTTCTTACATCCCTCTCTCCTCACTCTTGCCTATTTATAGACTATAGACAGTGAAGTATCGGTCTAACAACTGGCTGACCTCGCTAACTAACCAATTTGTTGAGCTGACAAATTGAATCTTCATTGTGCCAGTGGTGGCTCACGGACTGCTGACGAGGTATGCTAACTCATTTATTAGTAATGATTCTCTGCACTAGCTAATGCTGGCTGGTCTTTTAGATTGTACAAGACTGAAGGCTGGTTACTGAAATACAGAAGCTATATCTGCGTTGCTTGTTCTCTGATACTCACTTCTGGTCCTATGCAATTTGGGTCCAAATTTAAAAAAAAAAAAGATAAATATATAATGTATTGGATTTGTATGAGAATAGTAGAAAATAATAATGTGAGCTCCGGTCCTAAAGATTGTGTGGTCAAAAATTGATGTAGAAAAAAATAATATAAAATCTAGAATATAGAAAGTTGAATTCCAAATTGGGACATACTATTCTACAAAATTAGTTTCTGCAATCTAGAATCTAGAAATTTGGAGGCCCAAAATATAGTTCTCATGGGTGGGATGAGATCCAAAATCTAGAAATTGAAACTAGAGATAAAATTTACTATTCTACAAATGAGTTCCTACATTTTAAACCTAGAAGCTAGAACGTGGGATTGGTCTTACTAATGATACTCTTAGGTGGAGAGATGGATTATTGGAGGAGAAATGTTGTGGAAAAAAGTATCAAGAGAGGTAGTGATATGGGATAATAATTAGATGCAAATAAGATAAAATTTGGGGTGTTTAAATTGTGAATTAATTTCCAAATATGTTAACTATTATATGGTGGGGGTAAGAAGATGCAAAAAAAAAAAAAGTTTTGAAGCTTTTCGTCACCCTCCGCTCCCGGCAAGCCGAGTACGTAACAAACATCTTCAGGCTATACGACATACGAATACTCCAGTATCCATACTCGCGATTGTCGCCTGTAAAGTTCTAGGATAGGTGTATTACATGTCACAAATTGTAAAATATAAAATATATTATTTCTAGATAGAGGAATTTTAGAAACTATAATTAGGAAATGGACTATTCTATCCAATTACAATTTTTATCCCAATTATACATATAACACATTAACAATTTTAATACATGATAGAAATAAATTCTGGTTCCAACTCAAACGTCTTCCGTTGCGACAACTCATTCTTCTTCTCCAGCTTTTTGTCAAGGTACAACAGTAGCTTTCTTAAAAATGCTCCTACAAATCTAGTGAACAATACTAGGTCGTCAAACGACATGCAAGCCCTCAGTCAAGGACGGAAAAAATAAATAAAAATAATATAAGAATCTGAAAATAATTGGATTCTCAAAACTTCATAATGAAGAAATGGAATAATAAATTCGTTACACATTTTTATGAAATCATGAAGTAGGATGTTCCAGCTCTTATAACGTAATCCTGAATCAGGGTATTCCAACTCTTATTAAACCATATTCAAATTAATGTCCAAATCACAAATCACAAATAAATTTTCTATATGCAAATACAATTTAGAGAACGCTTTTGGATCACAACACACATATTGTCTTGACAATAATCTCATATACGATCAGGTACAATTTTTTTGATGGTTGGTGCTTAGATTTTCAATCCCACAAGTAACACACGATATAAACAATTGTCGACTTTCTTGCTTTAAGAATTTGTATCATGTGATAATATAACAATTGTCGAATTACTTGAATTTTTTCAAAAATTCAGAATATAATAACATTGGATATACACAATTGTCGAACTTATTAATCTCTTTTAAGAGTTCGGATCCAATGACAAGTGTTGTGAGTTAAATCTCGCCTCGGACATTTTATGTCGGCTTATAACAAGTGTCGGATTACTTGAGTTGTATTAAAAAATCCTATCAAGTGTCGGATTACTTGAGTCTATACTCAAAAACCCTATCGAGTGTCAGATTACTTGAGTCAATGCTGAAAAACCCTCAAGTGCAGTGAGCTAAGCCTCACCTCGAACCATCACATGACCATGTGTATGTCGGCACTACTGATTAGTTTTTAAACAAGTGATTATTGCCAGAGTTCGACGGTGTGTTCCAAATGTTCTCTCACACCCAATACAATTATACAAATTCACAAACATTCCTATATAACATACAATTTAACTTAAATTACTGGTCCGATTCGTATCTCGTCTCGTGTGTCAGCAACCACACGCTTTACGAGGATATTGTTCGACAAATATTTTTGTCTTAGCGAAAAACTTAAATATCCAATCAAGTATTTGTTTCATGTGCTCATGGCATCACGTTTGAACAGTAACATTCTATTTGGTAAGACCAATCCGAAAATATGAAAATTGGTACACCTTACCTTGGAATGTGAAGCATTGAGACTTTTATTGCTCTTTAGTGCACGTGTAAGTGTGCCATACGCATCTTACATTCTAAATCTGGAATCTAAGATTTTTAGAGTTTGATCCTAAATCAATATCTACTAAATAGCTTGAAATAGAGACTAACCAATTATTCAGATTTTTTCGAAAATTGCTCTCTAAATTTTCTTAAAAATTTTGATAAAATCTCCTTTGTATTCTGGCGTCTGAAATTTTCACAATTTATAATATACACCCGGAGCAACCCTCCATAGAATTTTCGGGTTCGCCGAACCCTTCGATGGAACAACTCAATACTGAAATCACACGCAGTTAATATGGACAGTAAAATAAATCCTCAGAACTAGAATTTGCTTACCAGGCCTCTTACCATAGCAATTTAGCCATTTTACTTTATTTCTTAGCAACTGTAGGATTTCAAGAGAGCACTTGAACAGTCTTAGAAAATTTATAAATTCAAGCCTGCAGTTATAAAATTTATATACAAAACACAAGCACATATAATCAACAATATTCATTTAATCAGTCTTATAATTATATATTTATACATATGTGTCACGCCCCAGTTCCAAAATACGTAGGACTAGGAATACGTAACACGCCCAGCCGTATGTATACGAACTCCAATATATGGAACCGTATACATGTCACGCCCCAGTCCCAAAATACCGAGGGACCAGATACGTGGCAATGGCCAGCAGCACACACCGATGGACAAACCCAATTTAATGGATCCATCGGGGCATGCTTAAGTTGTAGTATAACAATAAGTAGGTCCAATGATACCAGTCACAGTCTATACTAATCTCATCCACAACAGATAAAACACAGATCAAAGCCAGAATAATGCAAATAAAATAAACTAGCATATCTCAATAAAAGTGCTTCGGAGAACAATCCGAGAATAAGTCTAGTACATCAAATGAAATAGACTGGAAATAAAATAACTAGAGATAGAAATAAATGAGTATCTCAAGCCAATACTCAGGAGAAGTCCTCTGGTACAATCTCGTCCTCAGATCCTGGTTCTGCTCCAAGGTGTGCACCTGCTCCTGCTAATGCTAATGCTCCGGTCCCGTATACCTCGGGATAGATCTCGTCAGCTAATCCTGGGGACATAATCCGGATCCAGGTCCTCAGGGGACATAGCAAGGTACAAGAAAGCTCATGCCAAAATAAATGTAGTGCAGCAGATAATGAAATAAATAGGGTAAGTATGTAACCATCTATGTGGAAATGCAAGTGAGAGCGTCACGAGTACTCAGGCTGAGACCACTACAAGCTCTGTGTCTGGGAGCCGGTAGCGGAGTCTACTATATGTTTTACTATGTGTTTACTATGGATTATATATATATATATATGAAATCAGCCTGTAGCCTGTGTGTCTCTCCCCACCCAATATAATCACACGTCTCATGTCCATGACACGCAGGATCAATACTAAAGCAGCAAGTCATATAATGTCTAGGAATATAATGTCTATGTCATAAACCTGTATCCTATATAGAATCACCACGAATATCTCGGTAAGATCCTGTCTCATGAATAGTGTCAAGTGTCCTGGGTCAAGGGTACTTGATAAGACAAGTACGAGAATATAAAGTGTCACGAATGTCCATCTCTATATGACAGTACCCAACACCGCGTACAGTGTTGGCACCCGACTAATAATCGGACGCTAAGTACGTCACACGGTCCTAGGTTAAGCATGCACAACAATATAAATGAATCAATGAAAATATGTAACAAGACTGCAAAGTTGGCAAGGTACACTTGCCTTTGGTTCTGGCTCCAACTGTAGCTTTGATCTCAGTGTGATCTGTAGGTACTCCTCCGGTTGCTGAAATAAACATCACCATTAGATTCAGAAAATATCAAATAGCTAAAAATGCCTCTCCTTAAGTCCGATTTGGAAATAGGGGAAAAAATGATATTTCCGGGTTAAAGCGGGGTCCACATGTGGGCCACTTTGCACCGTAAAGCATGTCAGGGTCAAAGGTCTCCAAATTTATTAAACTTAGTGTCAACAAGTCAGGAACGATGATACGAACCCAACAGAACTTTCAAAATTGGATTTCGATGAGCCGATCACAAAATCGTCCGTCAAGTGGAGCCTGTAGGGCCCACGACACGCGATTTTGTCAACGTTCTCAGAATCAAACCAAACTTGGCTCACAGTACCAACGTATTGCTATGAGTCCGATGGCGCAAGTTTCGTCTCGATCCGACGTCTGTACACTAAGTTACAGCGAGAACCAGAAAGGACGGATACGGGACGGTGTCCGCGGATACGCATTGATTTCGGTGTGCACGCACATCCGAATCAATTTCTGCGAAATCTCGCACGTCCGTATCGACGGCGCGCACGTATCTGTGAAGACCGCACACGACCAAGTCGTCCCGTTTGGCGGAGCGTACTCGGTTCCGGGGTAAAACAGGGCGTTGGTTTTTCCTGTTTTTGGATCGCGGTTCGCGATCGCCACAGGACGCGATGCACCGGGCGGGTTGCACGGACACCGAGAGGGTCATGCAGGCTACGCGACGCAACTGACGGAATCAAAAACAGAATTACGAGGAGAGAGAAAAGAATACCTGAACAGGGCTCGAGAAACTGCGTTTTCTCGTGTCCGACTTGACACGAAGTGTCCATGTCCGAGTCGCCTAGGGTTAGGGTTAGGGTTGCTGCGACCGGAGCTGAGGCGGAGGGGGTGGCGCTGTGGCCAGAGGCGGGCCGGAGGGGCTGGGGGCGGTCGAGGGCGGTGCGACGGCGAGCTGGGAGGCGGCGCAGGCGGCCGGCGGCTGGGCAGCGGGCTGTTGCGGGTCGGGGTCCTGGCTGCGGGGAAGAAGGAGGAGGGAGCGGCGCGTCGGCGGAGCTAGGGCGGCGCTGGCGAGGGCTCGGCGAGGGGAGCGGTGGCGGTGCCGCGGCTAGGCGGAGGCGAGGCTAGGGCGGTGAGGGGTGGTCGGAGTCGGGGGAGAGAGGGGATGTTTAAATAGGCGGAGGAGGGGGTCGTGGCGCCGGGAAGAACGGAGCTGGGCGGCGGTCGAACGACGCAGGCGGGGGCGCTGGCCGGGCGAGGCGGCGACGAAGGCGGAGAGAAGAGAGAGAGGGTGTGCGGCGGCGGCAGGGCACGAATCCCGAGGCTATTTATAGCCGGAACAGTGAATCCGACTTAGGGTTCCGGCATGGGTTTGGGTTCGGGTCGGGGTCGATTCGGATCCGACCCGACCCGCTAACGTTTAAGTACGGGTTTCGGGTATTCGGGTTTCGGGTCGGGTTTAGATCCGACCCATCCCAATAAGGCTGGGTTCGGTTCAACTGAACCGGGTCTGTGTTGGTTTGGGTTGGTTTGGTTCAATTGAACCGGGTTTATTTAAGGATTTAATTCGGTTTAATTATTTGATAGTTTTTAGGGCTTTATAAATGCTTCCGAAGTCCAATAAATTTCTAAAAAATTACCCTATGTCCGGTTTTCTATTTTACACCATAAAATATTATTTCGATAATATTTTAATATTAATTAAGAGCAATTAAAAATTATTTTATTACTAAAGGCCTAGATTTTAATTACAGAAAATTCCTAAAAATTCCAGAAAAATTGTGAAAAATTCAATTTAAAATTTTTTGAAAAATCAGGGGGCTTACAATCTATCCCCCTTAAGAGGATTGCGTCCTCGTAATCAAAAGAATAACCGGTCAACAGAGATGACACGATTGCAAATATTGATTGAAGCAAATCACGATCAAGGAGATTCAAGGATGAGAGTGTAAGAATAATACATAGGAAAAAATCATTTCCCTAAGCATTAAAGTTATGCAATTTTCCGGATGAAGGAAATCTAGAAATCTACAGTTTAGAAAACTAGGTTAGCACTTAAGAACATACTAAGTTATCAATTATAAAAGCATACTAGGTTATTAGCAAGTTCAACATTACTAGGTTAAGACTAGGGTCACGAACCAACATGCAAAAACTAAAGCAAATCTGGAAGCAATTAATTAGAAAAACTTACGCACATTAGCTACTCCATGAATCTGTGCGTCCTCCGAAGTCATCGCGAAAGCTTGTCCACGTCCTTGAGGTAGATTCCTCTGCTGCTGATGGGCCTGCTGGAAGAGTGCTGCTTGTGGTGCCAAGGGTGGCCTTGGTCGATACCCTCCTGGTGCTGGTAGGGCTTGCATGTTTGTTATTAGTGCTCTCCCTCGATGATAAGGACAATCCTTGGCTAAGTGTTGATTGGTTCCGCAAATCAAGCATAATCCTAACTTGCGTCTGAGTCCCTCTCAATATGGCCTACCTTGCCACAGTATTGACATATAGGTAGTGTCTGTGGAGAGGCTCTGGATGGCTGGTGCATGTGAGGTCTCTTCGTGGCTTCTTCTTGTGGTGCTCTGGCTGATGTGGAAGACCGTTTCAGACTGGTCTCTCTCCTGGTGACGCGCTTCATGCGTCGGGCTGCTGCAAGGACGTCCGAGTAAGAAGTAGGCACAACGGATCCGATCAGTCTCTGTAGCTCGAGGTTTAGTCCGTCGAAGAACTTTTCAGCCTTCTCTTCTTCTGTCGGGATCAAGGTTGGGGCGAAGCGACTTAGACGAATGAATTCTGCGTTGTATTCTTCCACAGTCATACCGTCCTGAGTGAGGCGATTGAACTTGTCCCGAAGTTCTGATCGAGCGGTCGCCGGAATGTACATCTCCTGAAAGAGCCTGGAAAACTTTTCCCAAGTGACTCGGTCTGGTTCGAGCCGTGTCTCCTCAGATAGCCACCAGTGATGTGCATTATCTGTCAATTGCATTCTGACGGCAGTCATCCAACGTTCTCTTGAAAGCTTAGCTGCTTCCAGCTGGTGTTGTATGTTGGTGAGCCACTCATAAACTTCTGTGGGCTCCTCCTTTCCTGAGAAGGTACGAGGCTTCAGCTGGCAGAAATCTGTGATAGATCCTGTCACTGGTCGTCACGCTGGTAGATTCGCCTGCTCCAGTACAAGTGCTAGGCTGCGACTCAAAGTCTCTTGTTGAATCTGATGTTGAGCTTGCATCATCGCGTAGAACATTCAGAACATTTGTTGTTCGTCCATATCCTGCCCTTGTGGGAATACAGGCATTGGTGGAACGAACTGCGGAGGCGGTGGGATGTCGTCTTGCCGATCTCTTGAGGTATCTTGACTGTTTTGTTGTTCTGGTTGGCCTCCACCAACTGGTGTCGCTTCATCGTCATAGGTGACATCTGCAACTTGTGGTGTTCCTGTGGGAGTCTCGTCGCGTGCTTGTGAATCCATAACTCTGCATCAAAAATAAACTATAAGAGGCGCACTGGAATCAAGGCATGATGCAATAAAAACTTAATTCGAATACGATATAGATATCAAAAACGTTTTCAAGCAAGTGGATGAGATCCTAAAAACTTATCCTATTCTTATTGCAGGCTTGTTCGGTCCCTAAGTTGACACCGAATAATTTAGTCGTTGACCTGCATGGGCCACCACAAAAACCATGTCACGCCCCAGTCCCAAAATACCGAGGGACCAGATACGTGGCAATGGCCAGCAGCACACACCGATGGACAAACCCAATTTAATGGATCCATCGGGGCATGCTTAAGCTGTAGTATAACAATAAGTAGGTCCAATGATACCAGTCACAGTCTATACTAATCTCATCCACAACAGATAAAACACAGATCAAAGCCAGAATAATACAAATAAAATAAACTAGCATATCTCAATAAAAGTGCTTCGGAGAACAATCCGAGAATAAGTCTAGTACATCAAATGAAATAGACTGGAAATAAAATAACTAGAGATAGAAATAAATGAGTATCTCAAGCCAATACTCAGGAGAAGTCCTCTGGTACACTCTCATCCTCAGATCCTGGTTCTGCTCCAAGGTGTGCACCTGCTCCTGCTAATGCTAATGCTCCGGTCCCGTATACCTCTGGATAGATCTCGTCAGCTAATCCTGGGGACATAATCTGGATCCAGGTCCTCAGGGGACATAGCAAGGTACAAGAAAGCTCATGCCAAAATAAATGCAGTGCAGCAGATAATGAAATAAATAGGATAAGTATGTAACCATCTATGTGAAAATGCAAGTGAGAGCGTCACGAGTACTCAGGCTGAGACCACTACAAGCTCTGTGTCTGGGAGCCGGTAGCGGAGTCTACTATATATTTTACTATGTGTTTACTATGGATTATATATATATATATATGAAATCAGCCTGTAGCCTGTGTGTCTCTTTCCACCCAATATAATCACACGTCTCATGTCCATGACACGCAGGATCAATACTAAAGCAGCAAGTCATATAATGTCTAGGAATATAATGTCTATGTCATAAACCTGTATCCTATATAGAATCACCACGAATATCTCGGTAAGATCCTGTCTCATGAATAGTGTCAAGTGTCCTGGGTCAAGGGTACTTGATAAGACAAGTACGAGAATATAAAGTGTCACGAATGTCCATCTCTATATGACAGTACCCAACACCACGTACAGTGTTGGCACCCGACTAATAATCGGACGCTAAGTACGTCACACGGTCCTAGGTTAAGCATGCACAACAATATAAATGAATCAAGAAAAATATGTAACAAGACTGCAAAGTTGGCAAGGTACACTTGCCTGTGGTTCTGGCTCCAACTGTAGCTCTGATCTCAGTGTGATCTGTAGGTACTCCTCCGGTTGCTGAAATAAACATCACCATTAGATTCAGAAAATATCAAATAGCTAGAAATGCCTCTCCTTAAGTCCAATTTGGACACAGAGGCAAAAATGACATTTCCGCGTCAAAGCGGGGTTCACATGTGGGCCACTTTGCACCGTAAAGTATGTCAGGGTCAAAGGTCTCCAAATTCGTCAAACTTAGTGTCAACAAGTCAGGAACGATGATACGAACCCAACGGAACTTTCAGAATTGGATTCCGATGAGCCGATCACAAAATCGTCCGTCAAGTGGAGCCTGTGGGGCCCACGACACGCAATTTTGTCAACGTTCTCAGAATCGAACCAAACTTGGCTCACAGGACCAGCGTATTGCTATGAGTCCGATGGTGCAAGTTTCGTCTCGATCCGACGTTTGTACACTAAGTTACAGCGAAAACCAGAAAGGACGGATACGGGACGGTGTCCGCGGATACGCATTGATTCCGATGTGCACGCACATCCGAATCAACTTCTGCGAAATCCTGTACGTCCGTATCGACGGCGCGCACGTATCTGTAAAGACCGCACGCGACCAAGTCATCCCGTTTGGCGGGGCGTACTAGGTTCTGGGGTGAAACAGGGCATTGGTTTTTCCTGTTTTTGGATCGCGGTTCGCGATCGCCATAGGACGCGATGCACCGGGCGGATTGCACGGGCACCGAGAGGGTCATGCAGGCTACGCGATGCAACTGACGGAATCGAAAACGGAATTACGAGGAGAGAGAAAAGAATACCTGAACAGGGCTCGAGAAACTGCGTTTTCTTGTGTCCGATACGACACGAAGTGTCCGTGTCCGAGTCGCCTAGGGTTAGGGTTAGGGTTGCTGCGACCGGAGCTGAGGCGGAGGGGGTGGCGTTGTGGCCGGAGGCGGGCCGGAGGGGCTGGGGGCGGTCGAGGGCGGTACGGCGGCGAGCTGGGAGGCGGCGCAGGCGGCCGGCGGCTAGGCAGCGGGCTGCTGCGGGTCGGGGTCCTGGCTGCGGGGAAGAAGGAGGAGGGAGCAGCGCGTCGGCGGAGCTAGGGCGGTGCTGGCGAGGGCTCGGCGAGGGGAGCGGTGGCGGTACCGCGGCTAGGCGGAGCGGAGGCTAGGGCGGTGAGGTGTGGTCGGAGTCGGGGGAGAGAGGGGATGTTTAAATAGGCGGAGGAGGGGGTCGTGGCGCCGGGAAGAACGGAGCTGGGCGGCGGTCGAACGACGCGGGCGGGGGCCCTGGCCGGGCGAGGCGGCGACGAAGGCGGAGAGAAGAGAGAGAGAGGGTATGCGGCGGCGGCGGGGCACGAATCCTGAGGCTATTTATAGCCGGAACAGTGAATCCGACTTAGGATTTTGGCATGGGTTAATGGGTTTGGGTTCGGGTCAGGTTCGATTCGGATCCGACCCGACCCGCTAACCTTTAAGTACGGGTTTCGGGTATTCGGGTATTCGGGTCGGGTTTAGATCCGACCCGACCCAATAAGGCTGGGTTCGGTTCAACTGAACCGGGTCTGTGTTGGTTTGGGTTGGTTTGGTTCAATTGAACCGGGTTTATTTAAGGGTTTAATTTGGTTTAATTATTTAATAGTTTTTAGGACTTTATAAATGCTTCCGGAGTCCAATAAATTCTCAAAAATTACCCTATGTCCGATTTTCCATTTTATATCATAAAATATTATTTTCATAATATTTTAATATTAATTAAGAGCAATTAAAAATTATTTTATTACCAAAGGCCTAGGTTTTAATTACAAAAAATTTCTAAAAATTCCAGAAAAATTGTAAAAAATTCAATTTAAATTTTTTTGAAAAATCAGGGGGCTTACAATACACACGTACGCTGTTCATGAATATCCAATCCACCAGTGGTAATATACTGTCACAACAAGTCACACAGAATCTATATCTCATCCACAGCACAAATAATCAGTACGTAGGAATAAAGAGCTGGATAATAACTGAATATCAAAGATAGTATCAAAATCTGATAGTCGGGTAGAAACAAATCCAGTACAAACGACTATACTGAAGTAGCAAAAAGATCTCTAAACAGTAGTAATAAAATCACAGATACTCCGAGGGTAAGACCTCCCCAGTCTGGTAACTAGCTGATTGATATGTTCTGGATCTGATGGTGATGTTTGTTTCAGCAACCGGAATACTGCCTGTAATTCCAGCTGAAGCCCGAGCTACAATTGGAACCGTAAACCCAGGCAAGTGTACCTTGCCATAAATTGCATCTTATTGATTCATTTTGTTCTCTTGCTTTATTTTCTGTGACTGTTGTAAATGCTCAACCCTAGAGCCGTGTGACTTGCTTAGCGTCCGATTATAGTCGGGTGCCAACACCGTACGCGGGGTTGTGCAATGTCAATTAGAGATGGATAACGTGACATTTATATTCTCGTACTTGCCATATCAAGTACGTTATACCCAGGACACTTGACACAAATCATGAGACAGAATCCTCCTGAATATTCAAGGTAATTTTGTATAGGATACAGGTTTATGACTTATATAATTTACAAGCTTAGATTTTATCCTGACTGATTGTATTAGTTTAATCTTGCGTAACATGAACATTGAGAATTATGACGTGAGATTACATTGGGTGGGAAGAGTATTACCATATCAAGGCTGAATATATTATATATATTGTAATCTGGATGTGTCCTAGTCTCTGACACAGAGCTTTGGCACCAGTTCTGGCCCTTCGAGAAAATACTGCTATGGTTTCTTGACATTGATCCTGTAGTAGTCTCAGCTTGAGTATGACTAATAACTCTCACTTGCATTATCACTTAGCTGGTTTAATTACTTACCCTATTGTTCCTTTATTTCTGCACTGCATTATTTTGGCTTGTGTTTTGTGTACCTTGCTATGTCCCATGAGGACCTGTAATGGATTATGTCCCCAGATTTAGCAGACGAGATCTACCCTGAGGTGTACGGAACAGGAGCACTACTTGGAGCAGTACCTGAACCTGAGGACGAGGTGATCGCTGAGGACTTCTCCTGAACAATTGCTTCGCCATGCTCAGTCTTTATAGCAAATAGACTTTCTTTCCTGCTTAATTAAACTTTTTATTTCCTGTTTATGAGAACAATGTAACAGACTTAATATCGGGTTATTCCCCGATTTTATTTACTTTGACTGGTTGTTGTTTAATATTTCTTTTGCTGATATTGCTATCTTTATTCTGTGGATGAGATTAGTAAACCCTGACTATTGTAAAACAGCTTAAGTATGCCCCGATGGATCCATTAAATTGGGTTTGTCCATCGGTGCGTGCTGTTGGCCATTACCACGTGTCCAGTCCCTTGGTATTTTGGGACTGGGGCGTGACATAGTTTTTGTGGTGGCCCATGCAGGTCAACGACTAAATTGTTCGGTTTCAACTTAGGGACCGAACAGACCTGCAATAAGAATAGGATAAATTTTTAGGATCTCATCCACTTGCTTGAATCATTTTTGATATCTATATCGTATTCGAACTAATTTTTGACTTGCATCTTGCCTTGATTCCTGTGCGCCTCTTATAGTTTACTTTGATGCAGAGTAATGGATTCACAAAAAAATGACGGAACTCCAGCAAGAACACCAATAGGTGATGTAGCCACCTACGGAGAAGGTGAAGTGACTCTATTGAGTGGAGATCCCTCTACTCACCGAAGCAGCCAAGCAGATCCACAAGCTTCTAGATTTCGACGTGATAACATTCCACCTCCGCCACAGTTCACTCCACAGATGCCTGTCTTTCCACCAGGGCAAGCAATGGACGGACAGCAGATGTTCCAGATATTCTACGCAATGATGCAAGCCCAGCAACAAGTCCAACACGAGACTCAGCGTCGCGAAGCTGATTACTTGAGGAACAGTCTAGTAAATGCACTGGAGCAGGCCAACCTACCAGCTAGACGGCAACCGACGGGCTCTATCACTGATTTCCGCCAACTGAAGCCCCGTACCTTCTCAGGCAAGGAAGAGCCCACAGAAGTTTATGAGTGGCTCACCAACATACAACATCAATTAGAAGCAGCTGAGCTACCTAGGGAACGTTGGATGACTGCCGTCAGAATGCAATTGACGGACAATGCTCATCACTGGTGGCTATCCGAGGAGACCCGGCTCGGACCAGAGCGAGTTACTTGGGAAGAGTTCTCCAGACTCTTCCAGGAGATGTACATTCCGGCTATCGCTCGATCAGAACTGCTGGACAAGTTCAATCGCCTCACTCAGGAAGCTATGACGGTGGAAGAGTACAACGCCGAGTTTATTCGTCTAAGTCGCTTCGCCCCAACATTGATCCCGACCGAAGAAGAGAAGGCCGAGAAGTTTTTCGACGGACTCAACATCGAGCTACAGAAACTGATTGGATCCGTCGTACCAACTTCGTACTCGGACGTCATTGCTGCAGCTCGACGCATGGAATGCGTCACCAGGAGAGAAACCAGTCTGAAGCGGCCTTCCCCATCAGCAACAGCCAGAGCACCACAAGAAGAAGCTGCAAAGAGACCTCACCTACACCAACAGCAGAAAGCAGCTACCCCACAAGTAATAGTCCTCTCTACTTGTCACTACTGTGGCAAAGCAGGCTATCTCGCCAGGAAATGCCGACGCAGGTTAGGACTGTGCTTAGGTTGCGGATCCAGACAGCATGCAGTGAGGGACTGCCCTGAGCGTAGAGAAGCACCAAGGGCAAACCAACAAGCTCTACCAGCACCAGGAGGACATCAACCAAGGCCACCCTTGGCACTTCAAGCAGCACCCTACCAGCAAGTCCAGCAACAGCAGAGGGCACCACCTCAAGGACGCGGCCAAGTTTTCGCGATGACCGTGGGAGACGCGCAGAACCATGGAGTAGCTAATGCGAGTAAGTTTTTATAGTTCCGTTTCTAGCAATTCTGTAGTTCGTGCCTGCTGGTTCGTGACACCAGACTTAACCTGATAATTTTAAACTTGCTATTAATTGATAACCTAGACTTAACCTGATAATTTTGAACTTGCCAATAACTTAGAATATTTTATAAATGATAAACTGATATGTTTTTGAAAGATAACCTGGTTTTCTAAAACTGTAATTCTCTAGATTTCCCACATTTGGAAAAATTTCATAACTTTTAATGCTTAGGGAAATAATTTTTCCTAGGTGTTACTCTTAACCTTGATACTCCTTGATTTTGATGTGCTTCGAACAATGTTTACAACCGTGTCATCTCTGTTGAGCGGTTATTCTTTGATTGCGAGGACGCAATCCTCTTAAGGGGGGTAGATTGTAATCCCCCTGATTTTCAAAAAATTTTAAATTTGAATTTTTCACAATTTTCTGGAATTTTCTGTAATTAAATTCAAGTATTTTAATTATTAAAAGATTTTTAAATGATAAATAAATAATATTAAAATATTATAAAAATAATATTTTATGGTGTAAAATAAAAACTAGACATAGGATAATTTTTCGGGAATTTATTGGACCCCGGATGAATTTTAAAAGCTCTAAAAACTAATTATATAATTAAACCAAAAATAAATCGGATTTTTATTAAATAAACCAAACCAAGTTGAACCAAACCGGGTTTATTTAATTAAACCAAATTCTTAGCGGGTCGGATCCGGGTCCAACCCAGACCCGACCCATTAACCCAAAATCCGACCCGCCTTAGTTTTGGATCGGGCCGGATCCGTTAGAACCCGACCCGACCGCCCAACCCGACCCGCTAGCAACTTCTTCTCTCATGAACGGTCTCCGACCGTTGGCCTCCTCTCCGGCCGGCCAACTGCCGCCGCCTGCTCGCCTTTCCAGCCCCTCCTATTCTTCTCCCCGCAACCGACGACCCCTCCGCTCCGGCTCCCCCTCACCGGACAACCATCCGCCTCCCTCCACCTCTCTATAAAACCCCTCACCCGAGCCCATTCTTCCCTCCTCCACCTCCGGCTTTCCACCCGACTCCAGCCGCCACCGCTCCCCTCGTCGTGCCCCGCCCTGCTCCGATGTTCCCGTCCAGAACCCGGCCGTCCTCGACCCGCAGATGACTCACCCCGAAGCGTCCCGCGTCTCCTCCCCGCCGCAGCTCCGACGTAGCCGCCTCCGGCCAGAGCCGGCCGCCACCCTAGCAGCACAGCCGGCCGCCCCACTGACCGACGACCCAGCTCCATCCAAGCAAAGCCCTCCTCCGGCGAGTTCCAGAACCCTAATCGAAACCCTAGGTCGAGCAACAGTAGACACGGCTGGACACAGGATACGAGTCGGACACGAGAATACGTTGTTTTTCAAGCCCTGTTCAGGTACTCGTACTTTCTCCTCGTAGCTTTGTTTTCGATTCTGTCTTTTGCATCGCATAGCCTGTATGACCCCCTCGGTGCCCGTGCAAACCGCTCGGTGCATCGCGTCCTGTGGTGATCGCGAACCGCGATCCAAAAACAGGAAAACCAACGCCCTGTTTCACCCCGGAACTGAGTACGCTCCGCCAAACGGGACGACTTGGTCGCACGCGGTCTTCACCTATATGTGCGCGTCGTTGATACGGACGTGCGGGATTTCGCAGAAGCTGATTCGGATGTGCGTGCACACCGTAATCAGTGCGTATCCGCGGACAACGCCCCGTATCTGACTTTTCTGTATCTCGCTGTAACTTAGTGTACACACGTCGGATCGAGACAAAACTTGTGCCATTGGACTCATAGCAATACGCTGGTCCTGTGAGCCAAGTTTGGTTCGATTCTAAGAACGTTGACAAAATCATGTGTCGTGGACCCCACAGGCTCCATCCAACGGGCGATTTTGAGAACGGCTCATCGGAATTCAATTCTGGAAGTTCCGTTGGGTTCATATCATTGTTCTTGACTTGTTGACACTAAGTTGGACTATTTTGGAGACCTTTGACCCTGACACATTTTTCGGTGCAAAGTGGGCCACATGTGGACCTCGCCTTGACCCGAAAATATCATTTTTGCTCCTGTGTCCAAATTGGACTCAAGAACAGGCGTTTCTAGCTGATTGATATATTCTGGATCTGATGGTGATGTTTGTTTCAGCAATCGGAGTACTGCCTGCAATCCCAGCTGAAGCCCGAGCTACAATTGGAATCGTAAACCCAGGCAAGTGTACCTTGCCATAAATTGCAGCTTATTGATTCATTTTGTTCTCTTGCTTTATTTTCTGTGACTGTTGTAAATGCTCAACCCTAGGGCCGTGTGACTTGCTTAGCGTCCGATTATAGTCGGGTGCCAACACCGTACGCGGGGTTGTGCAATGTCAATTAGAGATGGATAACGTGACATTTATATTCTCGTACTTGCCATATCAAGTACGTTATACCCAGGACACTTGACACAGATCATGAGACAGAATCCTCCTGAATATTCAAGGTGATTCTGTATAGGATACAGGTTTATGACTTATATAATTTACAAGCTTAGATTTTATCCTGACTGATTGCATTAGTTTAATCTTGCGTAACATGAACATTGAGAATTATGACGTGAGATTACATTGGGTGGGGAGAGTATTACCATATCAAGGCTGAATATATTATATATATTGTAATCTGGATGTGTCTTAGTCTCTGACACAGAGCTTTGGCACCAGTTCTGGCCCTTCGAGAAAATACTGCTATGGTTTCTTGACACTGATCATGTAGTAGTCTCAGCTTAAGTATGAATAATAACTCTCACTTGCATTATCACTTAGCTGGTTTAATTACTTACCCTATTGTTCCTTTATTTCTGTACTGCATTATTTTGGCTTGTGTTTTCTGTACCTTGTTATGTCCCCTGAGGACCTGGAATGGATTATGTCCCCAGATTTAGCGGACGAGATCTACCCTGAGGTGTATGGAACAGGAGCACTACTTGGAGCAGTACCTGAACCTGAGGACGAGGTGATCGCTGAGGACTTCTCCTGAATAATTGCTTCGCCATGCTCAGTCTTTATGGCAAATAGACTTTCTTTCCTACTTAATTAAACTCTTTATTTCCTGTTTATGAGAACAATGTAACAGACTTAATATCGGGTTGTTCCCCGATTTTATTTACTTTGACTGGTTGTTGTTTAATATTTCTTTTGCTGATATTGCTATCTTTATTCTGTGGATAAGATTAGTAAATCCTGACTATTGTAAAACAGCTTAAGTATGCCCCGATGGATCCATTAAATTGGATTTGTCCATCGGTGCGTGCTGCTGGCCATTGCCACGTGTCCAGTCCCTTGGTATTTTGGGACTGGGGCGTGACAATTGGAAGGCCTTATTTCAATTTTATTGCTTGGGTAGTTAAGGTGTTACATAGGCTACGTGATTAAAATAGGTATACATGTTAAACTTTTAGGTAAACTCTAGTAGATGAACTTGAGAAAATTAAATGATTATATATTATCATATTTTATAAGTTGGTGTGATCAAAGTTAGGGGTAGACTGCTCGATTGGTAAATTATTTCCTTAAGGTTACACGATTATTGAAAATGAGAATTATTAAAAAAAAATTGCTTTGAGGTTTAAACTTCTTTGTAGCTTGATGACTATAATTTTCTTGCTAAAACATGGTTGAAATTTTAAAAAAAAAGAAAAAAAATTAAAAAAATGGTTTTAAATTAAATGATGATAAAGACAAGAAATTGAAGATTTATGGAATTTTAGATTTTTGCATATTATTATAGTGGATTTAAGTTTAAGTTTGAAGAATTTAAATTTTGAGTATTTGATTTAAAATTTTGAGTATGGGTTTATTACTTTAAAATTTTGTCGAATTTAAAAAAGATTAACATTAGAGCTATTGGACTACAAGATGTGGATTTAAATTTATAATTTGAAGATTGAAAATAAATTTTAATTTTTGAGAATTTTGGAGGAGTTGAGATTTTATGTATTTAAAAATTTTGTGAATTCAAATTCAATTCAATAAACATAGTCAAAGCTATACAGATTTTTGGAAGTGATTAAAATTTTATTTCAATATTTGAATATTTGACTTTTGAGGAAAGTATATATATTTTATTTTAATTATTCGAGGAGTTAAGTTTTGAGGATAAAATTTTATGGTGGGTAGAAGTTGTCATATTTGATTACTGACGAAAATAATAAATTGAGGATAAGGTTGATTTTTTTTGAAATTGAGGATAATGTTGAAATTTTTGAGATTTAGGATAATCTCGTAAGTTTTGAGATATAATTCAAGGAACCCAAGGATAATGTTGAGAATCTTGAGTGTTAGGAGTTCGATATAATATTGAAACTTGGATTACGGGTTTGGTTAGACCAAAGGAATAACAATATAAAGATTTGACTTTATAACTTGTTGAATTTGACTTTTAAGGCCTTAAATTGAATTCAAAATTTGAGAAAATTTATCGAGAGTTATGATTGATCGAATAGATTTTAAATTTAAATTTTGAGGAATTTAAAAGGATTAACATTAGAGCTATTGGCATACAAGATGTGGATTTAAACTTTATATTTTGAAATTTTGAAATTAAATTTCAAGTTTTCAGAAATTTGAGGAGTTGAAATTTTATGGATTTATAATTTTTGAGGATTAAAGACCAATTCAATAAATAAAGTCATAGCTATAAAGATTTCTGGAAGTGATTAAAATTTTAGTTTATTAATTGAATTTTTAATTTTTTTAGGAAAGTATGATACATTTTATTTAATTTTTCGAAGAGTTAAAATTTGAGAATTTTATTTTAAGAATAAAATTATAAGGTGGGTAGAAGTTGTCATATTTGATTAATGACCAAAAAAATTTTTGAGGATAATGTTGAAAGTTTTTGAAATTGACGATAATCTTGAAAGTTTTGAGATATAATTTGAGGAATTCAAGGATAATTTTGAGAATTTGAGTGTTAGGAGTTCAATATAATATTAAAATTTGGTTTATGGGTTGAGTTAGACCAAAAGAATAACAATACAAAGATTAATTTTATAACTTGTTGAATTCGACTTTTAAGGACTTAATTTGAATTCAAAATTTAAATATTTTTGAGAGATATGATTGATGGAGTAGATTTAGAATTCAAATTTTGAGGATGAGACTTTAAATTTTTTTTAATTTATTCATGAAATATATATTAGTAGAATTTACTATTGGATTTAACTTTTAAATTTTTAGGATTTAATCAATGTTCTGGGGATGATCATTAATTTAAATACGGATAATTCGTATAGGTAATAGCAGTGCGGAAAAAATAAATTATGGCTATGGGAACAAATCAAATTATTGTGAAAAATGACTACAAAATAAGATTCCAATTTTTAAAGATGTAATTAAATTTTCTTTTTAGACTTCAAAATTGGATTTAATTTTAAATTTGGATATGAGATTAAATTTGAAGAATTTAATTAGTAAATTTTTGAAGACATTTATAAATGAGGTTTAAAATTTTCTTTTTAAACTTCAAGATTGGATTTAATTTTTAAGTTTGGATATGAGATTAAATTTGAAGAATTTAATTGGTAAATTTTTGAAGACATTTATAAATGAGATTTAAATTTTAAGAAAATAATGTTAGACTGTATTTAAGAGTTATGACTTGTGAATCGGATTTAAGAGAAAAATTCGATTGAATTTTAAATTTTGAAGATAAATTCAAATTACGAAGATTTACTTTAAAATTTTAAGTTATGAGGATGAACTTAATTTTTAAGCACTTTGTTAAATAACAATAGTGGTTTGACTTCATGATTATATTGTTTAAATTATGATGGTGGCAGAAAAAAATTTATTAAAGATTTTAAATTTCGAGGATAAACATTAATTTAAATAAAGAGTTGAGAATTTAATATGACAGAATTGACAATTTTCTTAAATCATAGATTTTTATGAAGATTATGATATGATTGAATTTGTCATTAAATTTGAGGAATTTAAGAAGATTATCATTATATTAATTTGACTACAAGATATAAATTTAAATTTTATATTTGAATGTTGCATATGAAGATTTCGTAAGTATTATATTGTTTGAGTATTGTGTGAAAAAAGAATCGAGGAGTAAGATCGTTAATGGATTAGTGTTTGAATTCAAATTTTTGGGATGAGATTTTTAAATTTTATAAATATGCATTGATTAGATTTCAATTAGAGGATTGGATATTAATTTTTTTAGTATTTAGTTATTAACTTAAAATTTGGTGGAGATTGTGATAAGAATGGAATTTGATTTTAAATTTGAAAATTTTCAGGAATATGATATTTATAGAATTTTGAAAAAAATTGTGAAATAACAATATGGATTTACTTCATAATTATATGGTTTGATGAATTTAAATTTTGATGGTAAAAAAAAAAACTATTGAGGATTTTAAATTTTAAGGACGAAATTTATTTTAGGTGGGTAGACTTGTAACCTCCGTATCCTGAAACTTTTGCTTAAATATTGTTATTAGGTTAATTTGGGGCTATTGAAAAATTTTCACAATTTTTGGTTAATTAAAAACTAGTAACATTAATTTTCTAGAGCTTTCAAGAATTTATTTTAGTGACAAACATAACTAAAAATGTTCCAAACTTTTATTTTAGGTTCTAAATAATCAAATATATTTTGTAGAATTTTCTGAGAATTTTTTGAGTATTTTTAGTATTTATTGGGAGTTATTTAGGCTAATAACTAATTTTTAGGACTTCTAGAATTTATTGTGCAAGCCCTGGACCCAGGTAATTTTATAGTATTTATAATATTATTATATATTTTCTGAAATTATTTCAGAATTTTTGGAATATTTTTAATATCTATTTTTAGTTAAATGGGTAAAACTAATTTTTAGAGCTTTTAGTAATTATATTAGGAAACCTATGAACATAAAACTATCCCAAGTAATTTTCTAGAGTTTGGGGGTTCAAAATATATTTTCGGTAATTTTTTCAGATTATTATTATTTTTCTAATTTTTTTTTAGTTATTTAGATTTAAAACGACTTAAATAATATTTTGATAAAGGCAAATAAAAAATAAATAATTTAAACAAACCACCCAACCAGATTCTGACACATGTCCAGCCTATCCCTTTTCATTCAGCTGCATACCACCCTATATATATATATATATATATATATATATATATATATATATATATATATATATATATATATATATATATATTATAATAACCTTAATCATCTGATTAATTTTAGAGAGAGAAGGGGTTGGGGGATTATCATCTAGAGTTCTTCGATCTTCCAAAAGTCATTACTCATAACTCCGGACTCCAAATGTGGTCCAGTTTCTTGCATTAGAACTGTATTGAGGTTAGTTTTCATGAAATTCTGAATATTAAATTCTAGAAAATTCGTAGAGCACAACATGTTCGAAAATAGATATGTCTCGGTGTTTTTATGATTTCGAGATAATCAGGAATCAGAATCACGAACCGTTTGAAGTTTCAAAAATCTAATGCTGAGATCATTGACATATATTTTTCCTAAAATTTTATTCAAAATATTTATGTACTATTAATTCTGTAGAACTTCTAGGTTAGCAATCAACCACCGTTGCACAATACGATTTTGTATGTGCAATAATTTTCAAACGAATTTGAATATGGATGAACCATAAATTTTAGTATGTTTGTGACGCTAAAATCTACAGAAAATCATACATGAAAGTCGAGTTTGCATCGGTTGACTTTTTGATCAACAGATTGCCTCGATTTGCGTGCCATGAGTCTCGAGTGGATAAAATTCAGTTCATTTGGACAAAATTTAGGAATTAACCTAAAAATTAGAATAATAAGATTAAAATATAATTTTAGAATAATTATTCTAGAATTAAATAAATTAAAATAAGTTATCTCTTGACATGGTAATATATCATACATAGGATTTGGACTCTGAATTGGGACCTGATCCAACCACAGCTAAGGACCACAGATGAGTACATTTCTGTAATTACTTTAAGTGTTTGATAGTCTCTATAATGCATGCTTAGTATTGATTATTTGATTCTTGACACTTGTTACACGGATCAGTATGATGGATTCTTATTATGAGATACGTGACTGTTCTGGATTATTGTTATTTTTTCGTGACTGGTTCGGAATCCATGTTGTACTCGTAGGAAGGAGAAATACTTAGTGGATGTGTGAACTACCCTTTTCATCCCATGGTCTTACTGGAATAATAACAGCCAAGCACGACACGTGTGGTTTGCCGAATTTTATCCCTTAGTCGTTCATATGTCAACAAGGTATTTCAAATCACATAAAGTAGTTATTCCTATCTGTTCTTCCATACATTATAGTTATTTCTTTGTTGCTTGGAGTTATTGTACTACATCTTTGCCATGACAGGACTTTAACATTTAGTTATTCTAGTTGCCTTATTGAGACTTCAGTTTTGTTGCTATCATATATTTTTTACTATTTATTGTCTTATAGCTTCTACCATGTGTTGGAACTATTTTTACTGTGATGTACTCGTTCCTTTTCTGACTGGATAACCATATTTTAGGTGACTACAATGATGATGCAATCCCTACACATTATGGACCATATGCTAGCGACATAATAGAGCCTGATCTTGCCCTTCCGGAGGATCAGGGAGAGTTAGCAGCTCAGATACCGTCTAAAATGGAGTAGTTTAGTAGAGTAGTTGATTCTGTTAGTTATTTTGGACTGGATTGTTCTCCGGTAATTTTTCTAAAGTATTTTGAATATTGTACTTTGGATATTTAGTTTTGGGGAGACTCCTTGGATCCGTATCGAGACTATTATTTCATTATTATCTTGGTGTTTTTATTTAAACTAGGGCCTGTGATTGAGTATAGTGTGGAGATAAATATATGTTGTGAGTTATAGATTATACATGTGGCTTATAGTACAGCGTTCTACCGCCGACTGGCGTAGGCTAGACGTACCCATGACTCATGCCCAAATCCAGGGTGCGGGTCGTGACATGAGCATTGGATGACTGCCGTCAGGATGCAGTTGACAGGCAATGCACATCACTGGTGGCTATATGAGGAGAGACGGCTCGGACCAGACCAAGTCACTTGGGAGGAGTTCTCTAGACTTTTCCAGGAGTTGTATATTCCAGCCATTGCCAGAGCAGAACTTAGGGATACGTTTAACCGCTTCACTCAAGGCAACATAACGGTAGAAGAGTATAATGCAGAGTTCATCCGTTTGAGTCACTTCGCCCCTACTCTGATCCCGATAGAAGAGGAGAAGGCGAAGAAGTTGTTCGACGGACTTAGCTTTGAGCTACAGAGATTAATCGGCTTCGTTGCACCTACTTCTTATACGGACGTCCTTGCTGCAGCCCGACGCATGGTGCACGTTACCAGGAGAGAGTCCGGCCAGAAATGACAGTTCACATCAGTACAAGCCAGAGCACCACATGGAGAAACTGCAAAGAGACCTCACATACACCAGCCACCCAGAGCAGATCTGCAGGCACTGCCTACATGTCAATATTGTGGCAAGCGAGGTTATTACGAGAGCGAGTGCAGATGCAAGTTGGGATTATGCTTGATTTGCGGATCCAACCAACATTCAGCCAATGATTGCCCTGAGCGTCGAGAGGGAGCATCGATGATAAACCGACAAGCTTTACCAGCACCGGAAGGATATCAGCCGAGGCCACCCTTGGCACCACAGGTAGCACTCTTCCAGCAGGCCCAGCAATAGCAGATGGCCCACCACAGAAACGTGGACAGGCTTTTGCGATGACAATGGAGGAGGCACAGACTCGAGCAGTAGCGAATATGAGTAAGATTTAGTTTTATCATAGCTAGCTATAATAGCGAATATTCCTAGTAATACTTTAGCATGTGCATGTTAGTTCCATTTTCTAGACTAAACCTAATATTATGTTAGCATGAACTGGTTGGTCTAGAGTAGTAATATGTAAGTGGTACCCAAATTTTCAGAAGTTGTAGTTGATCCTCACTCTAACCAGACTCCTTTACTTTTGAGTTACTTATCTCTCATTGCCTAGGAAAAAGTTTGTATTTCTTCCCTACGTGTTCTGCTTGAACAAAACCCTCACCCTTCCTCTTGATTTTTCTCTCGTTCATGGTCCATTATCCTTTGTGTCGTGCTTCAACAAATATGTCTTGCAACCGCGTCATCTCTTTTGGAGCAAATATTTTCTGACCGGTTATGTTTTATTTTCTTAATTGCGAGGACGCAATTCTTTTAAGGTGGATAGATTATAAATACTCAAATTTTTAGAATTAAATTTTAGAATTTTAATTATTGGTATTATCAATTACTGAGTTTAAGGGAGAATTTTCTGTAATTTTTAGCCATTTATAATATATAATATTTATGGATTTATAATTATGTGTATTTAATTAATTATTAAATAGTACAGAAAATATATTTTTGGTGTAAAACTATTAATAGAGTATTGTAGAATTTTTTTGGAATTTATTAAAGTCCAAAACTATTTTAGATGGCCATATATATATATATATATATATATATATATATATATATATATATATATTGATTTGGTTAATTAAACCAACCCAAACCAACCAAACCAAACTAAAACAAACCATAGACCTGATCCTAAACTAACTCGAACCCGCTCACCAGTACCAGCAGACCTATCAGCTACAGTAACCGCTGTTGTAACACCCCCGCGTGACCCCAACTCTTCCCCTCCCCGTCAACCGCCGACCCCCTCATCTTCCTCTTCCAGTAACTTTCTCCCCGTCACCCTATATATAACACCACCACCCTCAGAGCAACCACCATCATCTTCTCTACCACCCCGACCATCCCTGACCGTCGACGACCGCTGGATCGTCGCCGCCGCACGCAGCAAGCCGCCGCTGAGCAACCGCCCAAATTCTGAGCAGTAGCAGAGTAGTAAGGTACACTACTTCTAGCCCTATTATCTTTCTGCACAGTAAACCAATTAACGACCTGTCGAATCCTATGCGAAGACCATATGACCTCCTTGAACCCTGTGTAATTAGTTTAACCTATCGTGTCCTGTGCCAGTCGCAATTCGCGACGCAAAACAGGAAAAAATGACCTAGTTTGTAGTTCAAAAGCTATTTCAACCACCCATATTCATGTCTGATTTTCTTCCAACCTAGTTAATATTTTTAAATTCTAATTGAACAGTAATTTAGACAACATAACTAAGATTTAATATCTTCAATTAGTTTATTTTAATTCGTTGTATGCTATAATTTATTTGCTGTTAAAATCTGTCAAAAACTTGATTTTCTAAATCCAATTTTTCTCGAAATGGGGTGTGTCTCGCTAAACGAGGCAACTTTGTCGTGTGCGAATTACACCGAAAGACGCGTATCGTCAACGCAGATGTGTAAGATTTTATGAAAGTTGATTTGGATGTGCGTACACACCGGAATCAACGCGTATCCGTCAAAAAGTTCCGTATCGGCCTGTTCTGACACTTGTCATAATTTTGTGTGTGCTTGTCGTTTCTCAAAGAAACTTATGCCATCAGATTCACAGCGTTACACTGGTCCTGTGACCCAAGTTTGGTTCGATTCTGAGAAAGCTGACAAAATACCGTTTTGCGGGCCCCACGGTTCCACTTGACAGGCGTTTTTGTGACCGGCTCATCGAAATCCAGTTCTAGATGTTCTGTTGGGTTCGTATCATCTTTTCTAGACTCGTAGATACTAAGTTTGATAAATTTGGAGAACTTTGTCTCTGACATATTTTTCGGTGTTAAGTGGGCTATATGTGAATCCCGCTTTGACCAGAAACTGTCAATTATGTCCATGTATCCAAATTGGACTTATGTGTAGTAAATCCTAGCTATTTCAAGTATTCTAAGAACAATGGTGATATTTGTTTCAGCATCTGGAGGCGTACCTGGAGATTCCACTTATATCGGAGCAACTGACGGAGCTCAGAACATAGACAAGTGTACATTGTCAACTTGCAGTAGTTCCTGTTATATTATTTGCTTGAGTTCTTTCTATATATATATATATATATATATATATATATATATATATATATATATATATATATACTTTTGATATGTACCTGTTCAACCTAGGACCGTAAGACGTTGCTTAGCGTCCGAACAAGATTCGGGTGTCGACGCCGTACGCAGAGTCGTGTAACATCACTTACAGAGTTGATACCAAGATCCTATATTTTTACCTGCTTGCTTTACCAAATATGTCATACCATAGGACACTTGACACTATTCATGTGACAGAATCTTTTCTGAGTTATTCATGGTGATTTTGTATAGGTTTACAGGATTCCTGACATAAGACTTGCATATACATAGATATCATTATGAGAGGTCATGATCTTGCGTGTTATGGACATGAGACGTTGTGGACATAAGATGTAAGGTTACATTGGGTGGTGAGAGACACACAGGCTACAGGCTGATTATATATAAATATAATTTATTATTGAGGTACTTTAGTCTCTGTTCTAGAGCTTGGTCCATTACGTGCGACATAGAACTTGTAGTGGTCTCAGCCTGAGTACTAGTAATGCTCTTATTTGTATTTTACATAGATGGTTACATAGCTTGCCCTGAGTATCTATTTTTATTTACTGTATTTTATTTGGCTTGAGTATTTCTTGTACCTTGCTATGTCCCCTGAGGACCTGGATCCGGACTATGTCTCCAGGTACAGCAGAGGAGGATTACCCCGAGATATACGGGACATGAGTTAACGCTGGAGCAGTACTAGCACCTGAGGACGAGGTTGTGCCGAAAGATTTCTCCTGAGTATTTCAGTTTCATACTCAGTTATCTATGCTTATTGCTATTTAATATCTGGACTCATAGACATATGTATTGGTGATATTCTCTTTCTTTATTGTGTCGGGTTGTTCCCCGAGACTCTATTTATTTGGACTTGTTGATGGATTATATTTTCTTTATCTATTATCTTGACTGGTCTAACATATTGACTTGTGTTTACTTTCTGTAAACCCCCCTGAATTTTCAAAATTATTAAAACTTGGATTTTTCTAATTTTCTGGAATTTTCTGAGAATTTTCTGAAATTAAATCAAGGTTCTTAATTATTAAATAATTTTTAATTGTTAGTAAATAATATTAAAATATCATGAAAATAATATTTTTGGGTGTAAAATGAAAAACTGGACTTAGGGTAATTTTTCTGGATTTTTCTAGGCCTCAGACCAATTTTTTAAATGCCTAAAAACTATTTTAATTAATTAATTAACTGTTTTAATAATTATTATTATTATATTTATTATTATTTATTTTATTTTTATTTTCTCTCGGGCCGGCCCGGCCCAGTGGACCGGCCCAGCCAGCCCAACAGTCCCCAGCCCGCTTCCTTGCGGGTCGAGCGGGTCTGCCCGGACCCGTTAGCCGCCCGACCCGTACGACCCGTTCTCCCCAGCCCCCACGCCGCCCCGCTCTCCGCGGCCACGAGCCCCTCTTCCCCGCCTAGCTCGGCCCCCAGAACCGCCTCCTTTCCCCTTTAAAAGCCCCCCTCTTCTTCTTCTTCCTCCCTGACTTCCGCCCTCTCCGGCCACCACTCGCCACAGCTCCGCCGCCTCCCAGCTCCGCCGGCGACGCCACTCCCCGCCGACCTCCTCGCCAGCGCCACCATCTCCTCCCCTCTCCTCTTCCCTCCGCCTCTGCCCTCCGGCGCCCCAACAGCCCCCGCTCGGTCCAGCCTCCTCGCCGTGCCTCCGCCGCGCCTCCGCTCGACCTCACCGTGCAGCGCCGCCGTCCAGAACCCCGACACCGAGCCACCAAGCCCATCTCCGGCGTTCCCCCGGCCGGCCACCCGCCGCAGCATCCAGGAAACCCTAACCCTAGATTCCCTGTGTCCGACACGAGTCGGACACGTATCGGACTCGATTCGACCCTGATTTTCGGGTCCCCTTCAGGTGCGTGTAACTTTTTGTTCGTAGCTCTGTTTTTGATTCCGTAAATTACGTTGCGAAGCCTGTATGACCCTCTCGGTGCCCGGACAAACCGCTCGGGGCATCGCGTCCTGTGGTGATCGCACACCGCGATCCAAAAACAGGAAAAACCAGACCCTGTTTTACCCCGGAACTGAGTATGCCCCGCCAAACGGGATGACTTGGTCGTGTGCGGTCTTCACAGATACGTGCGCGTCGTCGATACGGACGTGTGAGATTTCGCGGAAGCTGATTCGGGTGTGCGTGCACACCGGAATCAACGCGTATCCGCGGACATCGCCCCGTATCCGGCTTTTCTGCAATTCGCCCTAACTTCTTGTACACTCGTCAGATCGAGACGAAACTTGCGCCATCGGACTCGTAGCAATACGCTGGTCTTATGGGTCAAGTTTGGTTCGATTCTGAGAACGTTGACAAAATCGCGTGTCGTGGGCCCCACAGGCCCCGCTCGACGGGCGATTTTGTGATCGGCTCATCGAAATCCAAATCTGAAAGTTTCGTTGGGTTCGTATCAGCGTTCCTGACCTGTTGACACAAAGTTTGGTGAATTTGGAGACCGTTGACCCGGACACATTTTTCGGTGCAAAGCGGGCCACCGGCGGACCCCGTTTTGACCCGAAACTGCCGTTTTTGTCCTTGTCTCCAAATTGGACCCAAGGACAGGCATTTCTAGCTATTTGACATCTTTTGAGCATGATGGTAATATCTATTTCAGCTTTTGGACTCATCTCTGGAATATTTCTCCGCGTACAATTAATTGGATCCAAACAACAGGCAAGTACCTGCACTTCAAGTTAAATATTTATATTATGATAATTAATTCCCTGCTTTACTAGTACTCTTGATGATTACACCTAGTGTTAGGAATACTGGAATTCATGTCTTGAATATTTGGAGTTCATGTCTTATTTTTCATGTCGGATGGGAGAATACTAGAAGGCATGTAGTTTACCCTTCCCCTTGTCATGTTTAATAGCTGTTGGTACGCGACTGTACCTCAGCCGGATCTCGATTTTCCCTGTTTAATAGCCGTTTATGACGGCCGGATTAGCCTTATAAACCCCTACATGCCAACTATGTATTCTAAAACAAACACAAGTTCACACAGATAGTTTCTGGTCTTGTTATATTTCTTGCTGACTGTTGTAGTTTCATTTCCTGTCTCATTTATTCCTGTTTTCTCATATTCCTGTTTACAGCATTAACTCTGAGATATTGATGTTCTTTTATGCAGTTTCTCAACATGATACTCAATTTAATTGTCATAAATATTTAGTTTAATCTTGTTATGCATTGTGTACTTTGCTCCTTTCCTGACTGGATCCGTTGATTTAGGCGATGATGAGGACCTTGCCCCTACATATTATGGTCCCTATGAGGGTACAGATGATACTTATGAGGAGCCAGATCCCACCCAGGAGACCCCTACTGCAGAGTAGATAGCAGTGGCTATTTTTATTTATTGCTCTTATCTTAGTAATCGGGTTTGTCCCCGATTTCATTCTGATTTCTGTACTAAACATTTGAATCTGTTGTCACATTTATTTCATCTGAAATCTTAAGTATCTGTTTCTCATTATTATCTTGCCTATGTTATTTGTGAATGAGCTAGATTAGTTAAATGTGGATTTGACCTAGACAGCGTACTACCGCCGACTCTGCGGCGTAGGCTGGACGTACCCACGCACTCGTGTCCGAATTTCCGGGTGCGGGTCGTGACACTTCTGTGAATGAGATTAGAATTATATTGTGATATATGTTGTAGACTGCATTTATATTTATTACAGCTTAAGTGCACTCTAACGAGTCCATTAAATTGGGTATGTCCATTGGAGTTGTGCTGCTGGCCATTGCCACGTGACTAGTCTCTCATATTTTGGAACTGGGACGTGACACCCGACATATAATTGAACACGAAACTAACTTTATATTTCTACAATGTCGATTATATCGGTATATATTGTATTGTGTTCTTAGTGCATGTTTCATTTTCATACAACTAGGATGTTACTTTACCTTACATGGATGTCATCAAGTGGGTACCAAGAAACAGGTTTAAAGTTGAAGTCAAAAAATTATGCTAAAATTTATTCTCTACAACAACCTTGGTTGAAACAAGAATCCAGATACAACCATGCATGACATGGATTTGAATTTTAGAAGAAAATTTTACCTAGTCAAGCAAATATACCGTTCTACTTGTAATTCCTTAGTATACAAATGTCTCACATATAATATAACCACATACACGACAAACTAAAACTAACACAATACCAAGAATGCAATTTCATATATATCCTAAATCAAATACAACAAAACACTTGTACCAAATTTGGGTTGTGTGTTTTCATAGGGTATTCCTCATATATTAATATTAAATCATGTGACATGTTCATACCCTATAGGTATAAATTTTATAATATAATTCTTCTAAATCTCTTATTCATGGAAAATATAGAAAATTTAGATTTGAGAAAAGAAGTAGTAGGTTTTTCCTTCTCCTACAAATCTCTCTTTATTGTACTTTTTGTATTTGTGTCAAAATTTAAGACACAAGAACAACATCTTTAATATTCAAATTATTAATTACTAATTCTAACAAATAAATTCAGAAATAATAGAAATAATAAAAATATATAAATCATGGAATGAGTATAAGGAAGAGGACTTGTCTTGGGGTTTTCCAAATTGGAAAAGATAGGGTTTGTATCCCCTTCTCCATCTTCTTCTTCTTCTTCTTCTTCATCTTCCAAATGGTTAGTGTTTTGATTTGGTGAAGATGGTGATGATGGAGATGAAGATGATGATGTTGGAGGTGGTGGTGTGCGGCCAGGTGGGAGGTCCGGCCCGCCGGCGTGGAGTAGGGTCGGTCAGCGTCGGATTGGCGGCACCCACCTGCAATGGCAGCCGTAGGAGCACAGCAGCAGCAGCATAGTAGCAACAGTCGCAAGACAGGGAGAGAGGTGAGGGAGATGGGAGTAAGGGAGGAGGAGGGGTTAAAGAGAAAGGGAGAGTGAGATCGAATGAGGGAGAGAGTGTACAGGTGACAACACACATGTTTCTCTCTTATGTATTTTTCTCTCTCTTATATTTATTTTCTTTTCTTTTCTTATTTTTTAAGAAAAACAAAGATTTTTTTTTTGAGATATTCGACGATACGCTGGAGACTTTTTGCACCATAAGAAAAACAAAAAAATTTACCAACATAATCATTAGGGAATAAAGATAAAATTTCTAAAATGCCCCCGATTTTCATGCATGATGACATGTGTATAGAGTGGGTGAAGAGAATTTTTTGTAATAGCAAAATTAATCTATGAACTTTTATGCAATATATATATATATATATATATATATATATATATATATATATATATATATAATTCATCTAATTACATTTTTAAATCCTCTTCTTTATAATAAAACATTAATGATTAAATAAGAAAAAATATTATTATTTTAGAAAAGGTATAAATTATTGAAATAAAAATTCAATAATATCTTATTATTGGATACGTCTATGACACTTTTAATAGGTGACTTAGTTTTCACTAGCACGTGAAGCTAGATTCTAATTTTTTTTTTTTTTGGTCCCTTATGAAAAACATTCATGTCCTTTATTAACAATTTATTCTGTTTGTACATGCTTTACTAGGGGTCGGAGCAAACGTTTTGCGTGTACAATTTCCAGGAAAAAAATACAAAGACACGATGGAAGGAAGAGAGAGAGAGAGAGAGAGAGAGAAAGAAAAGGATAGCTAGTTAATGTTATTTTATATAATGCAAAATTTTAGATACTAGTGCGTAGCATATTAATAGGCCTAGGAACAAAATTCACTTGAGTTATACTACTGCGTAGCATATTATAGGCCTAGGAACAAAATTCATTTGAAGTTGCTATTGTCATGTTAGGTTCTCTGAGTCATAGTAATTTCCAAACAACAATTCACTTGAAGTTGCAATTGTCATGTTAGGTTCTCTGAGTGATGGTAATTTCCAAACAACAAAGTATTTCAGTAATTAGATGTCTTTTGGTTGAATTTGAAGAGAAACTCCCCACAAAGAAAAATAGAACTATAAATCAACCATTTTAGCATATAATCAATATATACACATAAAACCAAACACATGACATAAGACATTGTGTCAGGTTATGTATTAGTATCTCAACAATTATCCTAATGACAACAGATCCCTTGTCACTAAATGTGCTCATTAAAGCATATTGACATCCCTAGATAGCTACTCTCCCATACAAAGAAAGATAATTCTTAATAACAAAATGTTTCCTTCTACTAAACTAGAATGGTTCGTGTGGTTACCGAAAAGAGATATAAGATTCTGATTGGGTGACAGAAGATTAGTGAATCGAGTCACGAAAATATATTATTCCTTTCATTTATAAAATAGTAGGAATTGGAGAACAGTGGACCCAAAGACATACAATGCAATGTGCACAAAATCTCAAATATTATGTCGGATTCCGAACGTTATGTTGGAAATTCGAAAAAAAAAAAATTCCTTCTAAAAGAAGTAGATGTACAAACTATTGGCAAGAGATAACATATAATTCGGGGTCAGTGGAAAGAACAATGAAGTCAATTCCTTTTGTGAGACTTGTATATCAAGATGTATAATGGGCCGTCCCGGCCCGGCCCGGCCCGGCCCGAGGTTCGGTTTGACCGGATACAGATCGGTCCAGGTCCAACCCGGTGCAGAGAGCAGACCGGGCCGGTCGGATTGGCAGCCGACCCAGCCCAGAATCGTGACCTGGTCCGCGGTGGACGGGAACGAACCAGTCTAGGTCCGGACCATTTTTTTTTACATTTTTTTATATATATTTTATATATAATCTATATGATATAACTTATATGTTAATAAATTCAAGTTAAAATTTATAGATTTTTGTTGCTAAGTTAATTTTGTATAATTTGAAATAAGTAAGAAAGTTATTTCATATATATATATATATATAATTTGAAATAGGTTTATATATATTTTATATATAATATGTATGATATAAGTTATTTGTTAGAATTTTTTTTTTATAATTTATGTAATAATTTATATAAACTTTAAGTAAGAAAATTTTATTTGATTTCTATATAACTTTAAGTTTAAATTTAAATCTAAATATTTATAAGTTGAAATAATTTGTTAGTAGTTATATAAATTTAAATAAAAAATTATTCTTTCGATAATTAAAATTTTTAAATGTAAACAACACTAACTAGTCTAACAAAAAGCACAGTTAACACTTAACTTGAAGATAATTTTTAATAAATATTATTTTTGCTATATAAGTCATGCAACCTATATTTGTGTTTTAGCTTCTCAGCCTCTCTTCAAAATTTATTTCTAATACTGCAAATAAAGTTTGTAAAGAGACTGAAAGCTTAAACTCAAACATAAGTTGCAATTAGGTTTAAATATACCTATGACTTATGTAACAATAATAAAATATATTAAAATTGATACATTTTTTTTGAAGAAAATACAACATTCAGATGTATGCGTAGCTTCCTTGTACCACAATTATGGTCCCATTTGAGTCATTTTCTACAATGTAATCATTCAACAAAAACTATATTCGAAGATTTTCTTTCCGTATTACGCTTATTGTAAACTCCGCTAAAATAAATTTTTGATTCAAACTCTAGTTGCAGTGCCGGTTGAGGTTGCGGTGCTGGTTGAGGTTACGGTGCGGGTTGAAGTTGCTGATCTTCCAGTTGCTGTGGTGGTTGCTCATTTTTCATGATGATATATAGTCTCTTTACACTAGATTACTTCTAATTTTGTAAGAGAGAGAGGAAAAAAATTTGGTGTGGTTAATTTTTATTAAGTTAGGCCTATTTATAGGATTTTTGGGATACAAAATGACCCCCTATGTCCTCAAAATATGGTTGTAAGCCCCTGATTTTTTTCAAAATATTAAAATTAGGATTTTTCACAATTTTCTGGAATTTTTTGGGAATTTTCTGAAATTAAAATCAGGGTTTTCAAATATTAAATAATTTTTAATTGTTAATAAACAATATTAAAATATCATGAAAATAATATTTTTGGGTGTAAAATAAAAAACTGGACTTCGGATAATTTTTTGGATTTTTTTGGGCCTCAGACCTATTTTTAAATGCCTAAAAACCATTTTAATTAATTATTTATTTAATTAACTGTTTTTAATAATAATAATAATAATAATTATTATTATTATTATTATTATTTAATATATATCCGGCCCAGCCCGGCCCGCGGCCCAAACCCATTAGGCCCAGCCCCCTAACGGGTCGGGTCGGGTCCACCCGAACCCGACCCGCACCCGCTAGCCCGCTCCCCCCCGGTCACCCGTACGATCCGGTCGCCCCCGCGTCCGCCGCCGCCTCCCACGGCCGCCGCGCCACGCCGGCCACGCGCCCCCGCCCGCTGCGTCTGACCCCGACCCCAGCACCGCCTCCCTCGGCCCCCGACGCCGCTCCTCCCCTATAAAATTCCCCCAGCCCTCTCTTCTCCGGCAAATCCCTCCCCGCCGGAACCCTAATCCCCTAGCCTCCGCCCGGACTCCCCACCCGGCCGTCGCGCCTGAGCTCCTCCGTCGCCACGCCTGAGCTCCTCCCCTTCTCCCCTCTCCTTCCTCCTCCGTCCCCGACTACCCAGCACCTCCTTCCCAGAGCCTCCTCCTCCATTATCCTCCGCCGCCTCCGCCTCCGGCAGCCGCTGCCGGTCATCCCCGCACGCCCGCTCCCCCGGCGAAGCCGCCCTCGGCCTCCCTCCGCCCCAGAGCCGCCCGAGCCGCCTCCTCCGGCCACCTGAGAGAAACCCTAACCCTAATTCTCTCGATCGGACACGGCAGTGGACACAGGACACTGTGTCCTGTGTCGTGTCGGACACGATTCCAGCCCCGGTTTTGAGCCCTGTTCAGGTACTCATATCTTTCTGCTCGTAACCCCGTTTCTGATTCCGTAAATTGCGTTGCGAAGCCTGTATGACCCTCTCGGTGCCCGGATAAACCGCTCGGGGCATCGCGTCCTGTGGTGATCGTACACCGCGATCCAAAAACAGAAAAAACCAGACCCTGTTTCACCCCGGAACTGAGTACGCCCCGCCAAACGGGATGACTTGGTCGCGTGCGGTCTTCACAGATACGTGCGCACCGTCGATACGGACGTGTGAGATTTCGCGGAAGCTGATTCGGGTGTGCGTGCACACCGGAATCAACGCGTATCCGCGGACATCGCCCCGTATTTAACTTTTCTGCAATTTGCCCTAACTTCTTGTACAATCGTCGGATCGAGACGAAACTTGCACCATCGGACTCGTAGCGATACGCTGGTCCTGTGGGTCAAGTTTGGCTCGATTCTGAGAACGTTGACAAAATCGCGTGTCGTGGGCCCCACAAGCCCCGCTCGACGGGCGATTTTGTGATCGGCTCATCGAAATCCAAATCTGGAAGTTCTGTTGGGTTCGTATCAGCATTCCTGACCTGTTGACACTAAGTTTGGTGAATTTGGAGACCATTGACCCGGACACATTTTTCGGTGCAAAGCGGGCCCACCAGCGGACCCCGTTTTGACCCAAAACAGCCGTTTTTGCCCTTATCTCCAAATTGGATCCAAGGACAGGCGTTTCTAGCTTTTGACATCTTCTGAGCGTGATGGTAATGTCTATTTCAGCATCTAGACTCATCTCTGGAAATTCCCCGAGAACATAACTATAATTGGATCCAAACAACAGGCAAGTACCTGAACTTCAAGTTTAAATCTTTATATTATGATAATTAATTCCCTGCTCTACTAGTACCCTTGATGATTACACGTAGTATTAGAACACTGGATTTCATGTCTCGAATACTGGTTTTTCATGTCTTATTTTCATGTCGGGTGGGAGAATACTAGAAGGCATGTAGTTTACCCTTTCCCCTGTCATGTTTAATAGCTGTTGGTACGCGACTGTACTCTCAGCCGGATCTCGATTATCCCTGTTTAATAGCCGTTTATGACGGCCGGATTAGTCTTATAAACCTCTACATGCCAACTATGTATTCTAAAACAAACACAAGTTCACACAGATAGTTTCTGGATCTTGTTATAGTTCTTGCTGACTGTAGTAGTTTCATTTCCTGTCTCATTTATTTCTGCTTTCTCATATTCCTGTTTATAGCATTAACTCTGAGATATTGTGTTTCTTTTATACATATTCTCAATATGATACGCAACCTAATTGTCATAAATATTTAGTTTAATCTTGTTGTGCACTGTGTACTTTGCTCCTTTCCTGACTGGATCCGTTGCTTTAGGCGATGATGAGAACCTTGCCCCCACCCATTATGGCCCCTATGAGGCAGCAGGTGATACCGTTGCAGAGCCGGTTCCCCCACAGGAGACTACTCCTGCAGAGTAGTTAGCATTAGTTATTTATTTTCCTTTCATCTTAGTAATCGGGTTTGTCCCCGATTTAACTTCTGGTTTTGTAATAACTTTGGATCTGATTGTCACTTTCTGGTTATAAAATCTCAGCATTTCCTTTCATTTCCTTGTTTGTTTAATTACTGTAAATGAGCTAGTGATAATTTAACTGTGGTGATGCCCTAGACAGCGTACTACCGCCGACACTGCGGCGTAGGCTGGACGTACCCACGCACTCATGCCCGAAATTCTGGGTGCGGGTCGTGACAATGGTTGAGGTTACGGTGCGGGTTGAAGTTGCCGATCTTCCAGTTGCTGTCACGCCCCAGTCCCAAAAATATACGGAACTAGGCCATCACTAAGGGATCACCCAATTTAATGGACCCAAAGTGATGTGCTACGCTGTCCTAAATACTACAAGTCTAAATACAGGTAAATCTATCTCATCCACAAAAATATTAAGAAAAGTGCTGAATATATAGATGCTAAATCTGAAATGTCATATACAAATCAGATAAAGTCAAGTGGGAACAAACCCACTACATAAAGATAAGCAGAAAGTGAAATAAGATAAACTAGTGCATCGTCCTCAAAATATATAGCTCCAACTCCAGATGTACTCAGGCAGACTCTGATGGCATCTCCTCTAACTCCATCTCAAGGGCATGTCCAGACTCCTGTCCAGGTCCAGGTACTGTGGGGTGGAATGTCTCAGCTAAACCTGGCAGGAAACCAGGTCCTCAGAGGGACGTAACAAGATACAGAAAAATAACATGCCAGGTATGTAAATACTGAATAAATAAATACAGGGTGCTAACCAGCTAAGTGAATGCAAATTGAGACAACCAAGTACGTATGGGAAAGTGTGGCTAGACATATGCTGACGTAATTCACCAATCTGTAGTGACTGGCTAGTATATGCCACATATGCCCCCGTTCAAGGGCACTATACAATTTTTCATCTACGATGAGTATGGTAACATGAATATATATATAACATATGTATCACTCCGTCGAGTGCGGCACATGATAAAGAGGTGGGTGTCCCATACGTATTTTAGTCGTTCTCCCCGCCCAATGTAACTAATGTCAAGTCGTAACCTTCATGATTTTAAGCTAAGCCATGATGCACGTCGTACGTACTGGTAGCTAATCAACTACGTAAACTTGCATCCCAAAATGAAGTACAACCTTGTTGCGTATACCCGTGATAGGGTCTAGGAGGATATTATGATAACCTCGCAGTTGTTTGGTAAGCCTGTAAACTAAGTTAATTACACTACGTGCCAACGTATCTGTTGGCTGTACCCAAGACAATTTCAGATACATACAATTATAGGAAATTCAGGAATTCAAGAACATATATTAATATTTGAAATTAAACAGTAAACTTGGCAAGGTATACTTGCCTACTCCCTGATAGTGTTGATAACCTGATTTCACAGTCAGGTTTGAGGGTGCTGATGACAGGGGGTCACTGGCTGTGCTGAAGGTGGTTTCTGTTAAAACAGACAGGGTTCGTGAATATCATGGCTGTAATATAAAGTATATATGTATACATATATATAATATTGATATATATATAGTATGTATATATATAGATATAATATATATAGCAGTATATATAGTATATAAAGAACAGACAAATGCAGGTATATATATAATTATAATAGTAACAGGGTATATCCACTGCTATATATATATAATAAATAATAATATTATCAGGGTGTATCCACTGATATATAATAATATAGTAGTCAGGGTATATCCACTGATATATATATATATATATATATATATATATATATATATATATATATATATATATATATATATATATATATATATATATATATATAGATAAAATGAATTGACAATGCAGGAATGTAAATAGATAATATATATATGATAAATTGAAGGACATTGCAAGAATTGAAAATATACATATATATAAGCTGTATTATCCAGCTCAATATTATATATAATATTATATATCATATAATTTAAAAAAAAGAATGTGCAGGAATGTAAAATATACATATATACATATGCTGTATTTATCCAGCAATAATATATTGTATATATAGGTAATATATATACAATATATAAATAATATATATAAATAGATATACATAGATGTACATATATATAAAGAAAAGAAAAGTGCAGAAAAAAGCGTACATATATATATATATATATATATATATATATATATATATATATATATATATATATATATATATATATATATATAAGATAGAAAACTACATATGTATATTTTTTTACATATATATATATATACACACACACACACACACACACACATATATATATATATATATATATATATATATATATATATATATATATATATATATATATATATATATATATATATATATATATATATATATATATATAAATGAACAAAATACATATATATAAGTAAATATATATATACTATATTTATTATATACTGTAATCTTAATAATAATAATAATATATATATGATAACATATATATATTGATATACATATATATACATATATATATATATACATGTATGCATATATATATAGATATATACATATAACAATAATAATAATAATAAAATATATACATATAATAATAATAATATATATATATTACATATATATACTGTATTTATACAGTATTATATAATATATATTATATACTATAATATATAATATATATATAACCATATATATTAATATACATATATATACATATATATACACATATATAATACATATCCATATATATATATAAATACGTATTAAATAGTGTATTTATACCTGACAGGGTGGCAGGTGGGGTCCACGGCGGGTCGCCGGCGGGAGGTCGGCGGCGGAGTCGACGGCGGCCGGCCGGAGAAGTAGCTGCAGCAGCAGCTGTATTCAACAACAGCAGCAGCAGTAGCAACTTGCAGCAGCCGCAGCGTCGCGTGCGGTGGCAAGGGTGGCGGAGCAGTGCGTCGGGACGGTGGAGGAAGGGGTGGCGAGGAGTTCAGGGTGGGTGGCGGTGGTCAGAGGCGGTGGTGGCGGTGTCTAGGGAGGTCGGGAGGTGGCTCGGGCAGTGGGCAGGGAGAGGCGGTGGTGGTGCTGCGGGGGTGACGGCGGGAGCTGTGGTGGTCGTGGAGGGACGGGGCGGTGATGGTTGGGTAGAGGGAGTCACGGCGGAGCGGATGGGGGTGGTGGCGGAGGTCCACGGTGGTCGGGGTGGCGGTGAGGGGCGGCCGGAGGTGGGGAGCTGATGTTGGTGTTGGAGTTGGTTTGGTTGCTGTGGGGGCTGCCGGAGGCGGAGGCGGTGGCCGGAGGGGGTGGCGATGGTCGGAGGGGTAGCCGAGGGAGGGGCGAGGAGGTTGGCGGCGGTCCGGTGAGCGGAGGGTGGCCGGAGTGAGTGTGGGGAGTTCGGGAATGGGGGGGGGGTCGGGTTATATAGGTTTAGGGCTTGATGGCATTTTGGTAAATAAGGGGAAGTTTAGGGGCATTTGGGTAATTTTGATTTTTAGGATATTTTTAACAGATTTTTCTGCATGCCTAGGGACACATGTAAGGATTAGAGTTAATGGCCAATGAGGTTATGCCACCTCGCATGCATTTTGCATAAAAACCCTTAAACTTTCATAATTTGCATAAAAGTCCTAAAACTGGTATTTTGCGTAAATACGCAATTTGTCTGGAAAAACACCTGGTTCCTAGAAATACCAAATTGCACAGAAATGAGGGGGACAGCTGGGGGAGTGCTTTGGGATGTGTGGGGGTGAGTCTGGGCAGGGGCAGGGTCTAGTTCTTTGGGTGATACGGGTCACCGTATTTATTATTTAATAAATACTGCGCACGGAGTTCACTAATTATTTAGAGGCAGGTAGGGTCATAATTTTTCTACGGTGTCAATACACTAATTGTAGTATATTCAGTCTAGAATATTATCGTATTTTTGTTTGGGCAAAACAGGTGTCTACTGGTCCTCAAATCTCTAGGGGTACAGAGATGGGTAAAGAGCAGAAAATTAAATAGGAATTAAATATGAACTTTTGTAACGATATTTGTGCGTCTCAAACGAGGCTCAAAATAAAGCATCTGGGAGTTGCACAAAATTAAGAAAAATAGTCTAACATGTCTAGGACAGGTATGTGAACTTTGTTTGGGAATTACAGCTAGTGTAATACTTTAATTAATTGTGTAATGGACAGGTGCACAATCAATAGGATATAAATAGTAAAATATTGCAATAAATTCTAATTTGCTAAAAATAATTTTAAAATAGTGAAATCTGGTCGAGGGAGTTTACAATCTACCCTCCTTAGAATATTTCGTCCTCGAAATAAAAACAGACATATAATGAGAACGAAAGATTGATTAATTTTAAAATATTAAGACATAGTCATAGCTGAAGATTGATTTATTTGAAATATTTGGACATACCCTGGTCTGGAAATAGATGGGGGAAACATTATCGAATATCCTCTTCTCGTTCCCAGGTTGATTTGCTGGGTGCATAATATTTTCATGCAATATGAACTAGAGGAATATTCTGGCCTTGCAACGCCTTCTCGCTTCGATCTGGGAGTTCTACGACTCCTCCTGGTATGATAAGCTTGGACCGATGGTGATCTCTGAATGGTCCAGCACATGACTTGGGTTCGGAGTGTATCTTTTTAATTGGGATACGTGAGAGACGTCATGTACTTTCCATTGTCTGAGGAAGAGTTTATCTTGTAATCCATTTCTCCGATGTGTTCCATCACATCGAAGGGTTTGATGTACCTCGGGCTTAGTTTTCCTCTTCTTCCAAGTCTGATAGTTCCTCAGGTAGGTGGGATCTTCAAAAACACATGATCTCCTATTTTACTCTATGTATACCCTTCATCCAAATTATAGGGGTATCATTAGGTTTACAACAGGTCGTATATTATTGGTAGTTCATGATGTTTTTTTTCTCTCAAGGCTAACATCTGTCTACTCTCTCTCCTTCAATCTAATGGTTCTATTTCCGATACTGGCTATAGTACTCAGCTATCATTTTATTCATATGATTGAGCCTAGCAATCAATGTCTAGCAATCGATCTGACGGTTTGGCTTAGTCCTGATCATTATCTAAAGGGTGGAAAAATAATTTAGTTCGGATAGTATAAGTCATCAGGTGACTAGGGTTTAACTACTATGATTTGCTATCATAGGTACTATCTATATCTGTATGGGTAACCTGGTAGTCTAAAGATAACGCTTCTCTTCCCGTAGTCTAGTATAGCATTTGGACTAGCTTAACCAGTCCATGCCTAAAACAACGTTGGAGTTTGGTATTGGATGTACCAAGAATCGCGTCCTCATTACTCTACTATACATGATTACTAGCAGGTTTTAGTAATGTTGGTAACTGGAACAATGCCTCCTCCGATAAAAGTGGCTATTTGCATGGCTACGAAACTACTAGATATGATGACAGTGTAGCTCTAGAATCAAATAATGCGGTTGCGGGTAATAATGTAACTATAATGGTACCTGAAATGGTTTCACCTTCCGGTTCTTCTGCAACTGCAGCTAGTGCAAAGGCCTGCTCGTGCCTTTGTTTTTCGGTTTGTTGTCTGGCTAGGTAGTACTGCGTTTCTTGGGTGACCAAGGATGGTCCCCTCTGCAATCTTCCAGATGCTAGTAGATGCTGACCTCTAGTAGGAGGTTGTATTCTCTGGGCTGGTGCTGCTGGTCCTTGCCCGTTATGGAGTGCTGCTTCTCTGTGTGTGGGCAGTCTCTGGCCATATGTTGATTGTCTCCACATATCAGGCATAGTCTATACTTCCTTCGGCAGTTTTTGGCATAATGTCCTTTCCTACTACAATAGTGACAAGTCGAAAGTTTCTTGTATTGATATGGCCCTGTCTTGTGTTGTGCCTGATTTTCCGGGGAACAGATTGGTCCTCCTGCTCCGGTCTGTTCTTTGGCTGGTATGGTTGGTTTTGAGCTTCTTGCTTCTCGGCCAATGGCTTCTTGTATCCTTGCTTCCGAAAGAACTTCTTCATAGGAAATCCTTGACTGTGCCGTAGTATACCCTTGGAGCTCGAGGGTAAGGCCGTGATGGAACTTCAGGGCCTTCTCCAGCTCGTTGGGTATCAGGTTTGCACCGAATTGACTTAGTCGACTGAATTCTGCGTCGTAGGTATCGACGGTCATATTTCCTTGTTCCAAATGCAGGAACTGGGAGTACAGATCATCTCTAACCGTGGCTGGAAAGTATTTCGCTTTGAAGTATTCCAGGAATTGCTCCCAAGTATAGTTCTTGCCGGTGCTGCGCTCGATGGAGTCCCACCAGTGATGGGCGTTGTCTTTTAGTTGGGCCCTTACTGAGGTCATCCATAGGTCGGGGTGAAGCTGTGAACCTTCTAGCAGTATTTCCGTGTTGGAGATCCAGTTTGAGATCTCTTCCGGAGTTTCGTTGCCAGAAAAGTTTCTCGGGTTCATCCGGCGAAAGCCTTGAACAGTGCCAGGGGTTTGGACAGGTGCTAGTGCCGGGGCAGTTGTCATCTCCCGAGCTGTTATCAAGGTCTGTCTCAGGGCTTCAGTCTGTTGCCACTGAGCCTGCAACAGGGTTTGGAAATATTGGAACATCTGGGTTTGTCCCTCAAGCTGTGGCATTATGGCTGCAAGGGCTGGAGGTGGGGGTAAAGGTGTCTCCGCCTACGGTGTTGGTGCTTGGAAAGTTTGCCCTTCTCGCTGGGCTGGTGTTGTCTCCTGGGTAGGGTCCTGGGGAAAGTATAGGGTTGTTGGATTGACTAGCATCCTTCTCGGGGATTGGTCTCTCGGAGGGGTTGGGGTCCTTTGGACATCTGGCAATGGGTCTGTTGCTGGGTATGTCCATTTTCTGAAGAAGATAGAATAATTTAGAAAAGTACGGAGGAAAAATAATAAATGATAATCAAGCAGGATGCAAGAATTTATGGATGAAGTCAGAGTGGATGAGACCTAGTGTTCCTATCATAGTGCAGGCTTGCTGGGCATGACATCATGCTACTAGCAATTTAACTAGACCTGCATGGGCCACCACTAAAACCATGTCACGCCCCAGTCCCAAAAATATAAGGAACTATGCCACGTGTCACTGGCCAGCTGACACGTCACTAAGGGATCACCCAATTTAATGGACCCAAAGTGATGTGCTACGCTGTCCTAAATACTACAAGTCTAAATACAGGTAAATCTATCTCATCCACAAAAATATCAAGAAAAGTGCTGAATATATAGATGCTAAATCTGAAATGTCATATACAAATCAGATAAAGTCAAGTGGGAACAAACCCACTACATAAAGATAAGCAGAAAGTGAAATAAGATAAACTAGTGCATCGTCCTCAAAATATATAGCTCTAACTCCAGATGTACTCAGGCAGACTCTGATGGCATCTCCTCTAACTCCATCTCAAGGGCATGTCCAGACTCCTGTCCAGGTCCAGGTACTGTGGGGTGGAATGTCTCAGCTAAACCTGGCAGGGAACCAGGTCCTCAGAGGGACGTAACAAGATACATAAAAATAACATGCCAGGTATGTAAATACTGAATAAATAAATACAGGGTGCTAACCAGCTTAGTGAATGCAAATTGAGACAACCTAGTACGTATGGGAAAGTATGGCTGGACATATGCTGACGTAATTTACCAATCTGTAGTGACTGGCTAGTATATGCCACATATGCCCCTGTTCAAGGGCACTATACAATTTTCCATCTACGATGAGTATGGTCACATGAATATATATATAACATCTGTATCACTCCGTCGAGTGCGGCACATGATAAAGAGGTGGGTGTCCCATACGTATTTTAGTCGTTCTCTCCGCCCAATGTAACTAATGTCAAGTCGTAACCTTCATGATTTTAAGCTAAGCCGTGATGCACGTCGTACGTACTGGTAGCTAATCAACTACGTAAACTTGCATCCCAAAATGAAGTGCAACCTTGTTGCGTGTACCCGTGATAGGGTGTAGGAGGATATTATGATAACCTCGCAGTTGTTTGGTAAGCCTGTAAACTAAGTTAATTATACTACGTGCCAACGTATCTGTTGGCTGTACCCAAGGCAATTTCAGATACATACAATTATAGGAAATTCAGGAATTCAAGAACATATATTAATATTTGAAATTAAACAGTAAACTTGGCAAGGTATACTTGCCTACTCCCTGATAGTGTTGATAACCTGATTTCACAGTCAAGTTTGAGGGTGCTGATGACAGGGGGTCACTGGCTGTGCTGAAGGTGGTTTCTGTTAAAACAGACAGGGTTCGTGAATATCATGGCTGTAATATAAAGTATATATGTATACATATATATAATATTGATATATATATAGTATGTATATATAGATATAATATATATAGCAGTATATATAGTATATAAAGAACAGACAAATGCAGGTATATATATAATTATAATAGTAGCAGGGTATATCCACTGCTATATATATATAATAAATAATAATATTATCAGGGTGTATCCACTGATATATAATAATATAGTAGTCAGGGTATATCCACTGATATATATATATATATATATATATATATATATATATATATATATATATATATATATATATATATATATATATATATATATATATATATAGATAAAATGAATTGACAATGCAGGAATGTAAATAGATAATATATATATGATAAATTGAAGGACATTGCAAGAATTAAAAATATACATATATATAAGCTGTATTATCCAGCTCAATATTATATATAATATTATATATCATATAATTTTAAAAAAAGGATGTGCAGGAATGTAAAATATACATATATACATATGTTGTATTTATCCAGCAATAATATATTGTATATATATAGGTAATATATATACAATATATAAATAATATATATAAATAGATATACATAGATGTACATATATATAAAGAAAAGAAAAGTGCAGGAAAAAGCGTACATATGTATACATATATAATATATATACACATAATATACATATATATATATATATATATATATATATATATATATATATATATATATATATATATATATATATATATATATATATATATATATATATATATATATAAGATAGAAAACTACATATGTATATTTTTTTACATATATATATATATACACACACACACACACACACACACACACACACACACACACACACACACACACACACATATATATATATATATATATATAT
>JAYESA010001415.1:0-37500 GCA_036927795.1 Iris macrosiphon
ACGGAAACTCCCCTGGAAATGCCTAGTAGTCCTCAATCAGGAATCATGTCTCTACTCCTGCTCCGTAGATGGTAGGGTACAAGTGCTTGTCCGGATCTGAAAGAGAACCAGGTCCTCAGAGGGACGTAACAAGTATACAGAAATACATGCCATAAAGTAAATACTGTGAAAACTCAAGGGTAATCTAACCAGCTAAGTGAAATGCACTTTGAAGACAACCCTGGTACGTATGGGTAGGTGAAAGGTATAAAGCATAGCGTCGAGCCAGAGGCTAAGTACCTGGCATTAGCTATAAACTGAACGCCAGGAGTATATATGCTGACTACATCACTGATCATGATAGCGCACAGCTAGTAACCTCTGCCGGATGTATCGACAAGCATATATGCCCATAACCGGGAACCTGAGCCCTTAACTGGGTAACACATGGCCCATAACCGGGTAACACTGAGGCTCACGGCCCCGCAGTTTACTCTGAAACTACGACGGCCAAATGTCTGTCCCATACGCCTACTAATTGTCTTCCCCGCCCAATATTAATGTACAAGTCGCAAATGCGACGTGGACACCTCATACTATGATGCAAGTCGCTACAGAAATTAATAACTAAACTAAATGCCGTCACATGTGCTGCTCATGCTGATGGCCAGTCGATCATGAAGCACGCGTCCCTACATGAACTCACTTTGTGACATGTTATGATACGTGTCAAGGCCTGGAAAGTCATATTGATAACTCCTCAACTTTAGGTGGGTCCACTAGACACTAGGTCAGACACAAGTCCTAACGTCAACGCCTTCGTTGACTGCACCCGAGTCTTCTCGGACAAGCACAGTTTAATATTGAAACAACGAAATATGCAACTAGTTAATACCTGAATTTAGACAACATCAACAAGGCAAGGTATACTTGCCTGAAACTCTGGCATGCACAAGCAATGCTCCGGAACCAGCATTCAAGGTAGCACCGTCTCGGATGCCTACGAACAGATAACAATAATTATGATTCACTAAATTTTACACCATGCTTAACTACCTATGTTAACATAGAACAGGTATACATACACAACACCTATACATGTATCTACATTAACTAATTTAATGTCGTACATATATATATTCAATTATGTATTTAGACATATTTATATTTATTCATTATATATATATATATATATATATATATATATATATATATATATATATAACAACCATAAATATTTATATATAGTTTAACACTTATATACCTCTATACATAGTATATATATAACTAATACAATACCTGTCATATCTACATATATACACAATTACACATATATACATAAGTACACATATACAACATACATATATATAGTACATATATATTTATGTGTAAAAATATACAAAATGGGAAAAATGTACCCTTATATAGTATATACTAAAATATACTATATAATACATACAAGGTATATATATATATATATATATATATATATATATATATATATATATATATATATATATATATATATATATATATATATATATATATATATATATATATATATATATATATATATATATGTACATACACATATATTTGTTCATACACTAATATACATACTATAAATATACTAAACACAAAGTATTTATATATTTATATATATATATATACCTATATTAATTATTCACTAATACATTAAATACACTATATATATATATATATATATATATATATATATATATATATATATATATACACAATTACATATATATAATACTAATACATACCATGTATTTAATACCTATATATAATATACCAATATATATATATATATATATATATATATATATATATATATATATATATATATATATATATATATATATATATATATATATTTATATACATATATTTATATATGTAATACATATATATTTATACATATACTAAATAACAAACTATATATACATATTTATATGTATTTATTTATTATACCAATACACAAAATGTACATTTATATATTCACCAATATATATATATATATATATATATATATATATATATATATATATATATATATATATATATATATATATATATATATATATTACATATTTATATATACATATACAATTTAATACATATTAGATATCAATATATACTAAATATTTAATACCTATACATATATATATTATACACATATATACATAAAATATATATATACACATATATGTTTATACATTTATATATATACATATATACACAATATATATATAAATATATACTATATACTTATACAATAATATATAATGCATTTACAAATATACATACATACATACATACATACATTTATATATATATATATATATATATATATATATATATATATATATATATATATATATATATATATATATATATATATATATATATATATATATATATATTTATATTTATACATGTATACCCATAAGATATTGAATATATAGTAGGGTATTTAAAGATAAGTATATGGTATATACTATACATATATATGTATCTCTAAAACATACAAAATACAGTAATTACATATTTAGAATACTGTATTATACAGACATATACATATAATATACTGTATTTATATATAATACCCAAATACATAATATTTATATATATTTATATATAACAGTATACAGGAAGTGCAGCCCCTAATACACGTATAAAATACCGTATATATGCGTATTTATACATACCGACGGGTAGGCGGGGTCGAGGGGGATCTGCCGGACGATCGTCGCCGGCGGGGGTGGCCGGGCGGAGCTCCGGCAGCGCTCGGGGAGGTCGACAGCAGCAGCAGCGGCTTGTGGTCGTCTGTGCTGCTGGGGCGAGGGCGGCCAGCTGAGGCGTCGACCGGGGCCGAGACTTGGCGGAGACGGAGGAGGTCGGTCGGGGAAGAGGTCGGCTGAGGATGGCGGCTGGGCGTGCTGCGGTGGCGGATGTCACGCCCCGATCTCCCGCAGGCAATCAGCCGTTCCCGCTAGGTCAGAATCACCCTCGCCAACGCTCCCGCGGAACGATCGCTTGACCCATCCGGGCGTGATGCCGCACGAGCGTGAGCCACGTCCGTGCAAGGTCGGAGTTCATTGGCTGGCGATAAGAGTTCTAAGTCACAGAGTCGCACAGATTGTCCGAGTGCAGCGGAGTCATGAACGCATAGGTGATCGGTAACAGGTTCACTGAGTCGACAATATAGCGGAAGCATTGAAACACAAGTTGAAGTAAAGCAAGCTCTTTTATTGATATGAACATGTGTTACAGGCGATGTATAGCCGAGATTACAAGTCGCTCAAGCCTCTCTCTCTCTGAAATAGTAAAAGCGTGCCAAGCGGCTACAATAGTGGAATGATTGTACAGGCGATTTTCAGGCGAGTTCGGGCTATGTTCCAACATTATGTCTTGTATATGTGCTTCTGTTCCGGATGCGCCGTTGCTTCGGAGTGATCTCCACGCCTAAGCACGCACAATAGAGGCATCCGCACTGAACGAGGTTTCCTGCACCCTGCATACAAACTGGTGGATTATTAGTACATTGAATGCACTGGTGGGGAAGCTACTCGCCCGCTCGACAAATCCAAACACGTAATACAGGTTCCGTGCACCAACTATTTAGTTGTCTTTCTTGTTGCCTTAAGATCAGTTTCATACAAATATTTAATAGCCTAACTCATGTGGCAGGGCACCGTGCGACATAAGAGAAAACACGACGAGACTTACCAACTTACCATTTGTCCTTCCCTGTCCAAGACAAATATTGTTAATTCATGCACGGGCAAGTATAAACATTCAGGAGCATAGCATATGCAAACATGAGGGTCATTATTTTCAGATCGTTCAGGTGTTCAGTTCATTGATGCTATGCAATGACTCACACGCGGATAGTCGCTAAGCGAGGATGACTTATCTATATGACAAAAGTCGCTGGCATAGCCATTATGGATGGGTTATGGTCTCGGGACTAAGAATGATATGCAACGCAGGTGGTGAGCCCCGCTATATAACATTCCGTCCGTGACTAACGACCATACTAACTCTTCCACCCGGATCGGATCGATCCCAGTACCCTGGTGACCGTCCGCGGAAGCCAAAAATCCTTGTGCACAGGTTGTCCGCGACATGCAGGTCAGGGTCTATCCAAATCCAAAGCTTGACATGATAATCATGGAACACAAACAAACTTATTCTGAACGAGCACATTGCTCCACGAGCTGGGATTTAATCAGTACAAACACGATCCTCGTTCAGATGCACACTTGCCATGATTATCATTCAAGTGTAATACACATTCAATATCCATTCTTGCTTGATGTAATCCCCTGGTTCGGGGATTTGCCTTGGGTGACCTAACGGTCCCGGATACTTGCAGGTTCAATTGCACAGAAGGACTATTTGATAGTCTCCTGGCTAACAAGAATGCATGCACATACAATCACGTTAAATATTTGAAAGCAGGCAAGCACGCGTTCTAAGGAACATAAGCAGACACGTTTGCTCGGACCCGAAGGTAAGTCGAGAGATGAAACCGTTCGGGGACTTAGCATGCGCGGGTCCGAATATAAGCAGTATTTCAATTTCCATATTCTAGCATAAGCAATACAAGTTGGGATTATTCCCTTAGCTAGGTGCGTTGAATTTATTAGCATGCAGGGGGTGATTCACCTAGCGGCTAGCATGAATATTTTAGATTTTATGTGTACTCGCTAAGCAAAGACAAGTTCACCGTAGCCACCCACCTTAGCGATGATTCACCTCGGTAGAGTGATACGTCAAGCGAGCCTCTGAAAGCCGAAGTTGATTTCCTGTAGGGACAAGTCTGGATATCCTTTGCTTCTCGTTTGAGGCAAAGCGGGTCGGGACAGTTGCACTTTTGCCGTTTGAGTCGGCAGTCCGCTAGAACGGAATAGGGTGTTACATCCTACCCAACTCAGAAGAAGTCTCGTCCTCGAGACTTACTGAGGACAAGCAGTATCTAGGGTTGAGGCAATCCTAGACAAGTCCTTGTACTTGTTCATTTGGATATTCACTTGCACAAGCGTCGAAATTAGCATATCGCTTAGACTGGATCGTGTGCACTTTCGAAGTGCACTTCTAGCGTGAACACGTCAACAAACTTAGTGATAGCGAAGTCTTAGCACTCGAGTTTTACCTTTTCCTAAGTCTTGGATGATTTACTAGTTCAAGGCGTCCCTCGAATAGATGCATTCAACCAAACTTAGAGTTAGTGAAAATTGGACAAGGTACTAGCGATACTCTCAAGGGTTCGTACAGGTTGGCACAAAGGCCACTCGCAGCACAGCATACACAAGCAAGCATATCATTCAAAACTCATTTTGAAATTATTTAGACTTATTGTTGGAACATCCCATCGAGGCATTGAGAGAGAGCGTGCACATAACCCACGAACGAGATTTCGAAACAGAGATATCGAATCGAAGTCCAAAGGCGTAGAAGCCAGGCTCTGATACCACTATGTCATGCCCCGATCTCCCGCAAGCAATCGGCCGTTCCCGCTAGGCCGGAATCACCCTCGCCAGCGCTCCCGCGAACGATCGCTTGACCCATCCGGGCGTGATGCCGCACGAGCGTGAGCCACGCCCGTGCAAGGCCGGGGTTCATTGGCTAGCGATAAGAGTTCTAAGCCACAGAGTCACACAGATTGTCCGAGTGCAGCGGAGTCATGAACACATAGGCGATCGGTAACAGGTTCACTAAGTCAACAATATAGCGGAAGCATTGAAACACAAGTTGAAGTAAAGCAAGCTCTTTTATTGATATGAACATGTGTTATAGGCGGCATATAGCCGAGATTACAAGTCGCTCAAGCCTCTCTTTCTGAAACAGTAAAAGCGTGCCAAGCGGCTACAATAGTGGAATGATTGTACAGGCGATGTTCAGGCGAGTTCGGGCTATGTTCCAACATTATGTCTTGTATATGTGCTTCTGTTCTGGATGCGCCGTTGCTTCGGAGTGATCTCCATGCCTAAGCACGCACGATGGAGGCATCTGCACTGAACGAGGTTCCCTGAACCCTGCATACAAACTGGTGGATTATCAGTACATTGAATGCACTGGTGGGGAAGCTACTTGCCCGCTCGACAAATCCAAACACGTAATACAGGTTCCGTGCATGTAAACCCCCTCGATTTATTCTGTAGATAGTTAGAGTGGTTTTGGAAAAAATTTGATAGCAGAGGTTGAGGTTTAGCGTAGAGATATTTATCTGGAATTTAATTCAATTTATTTAAACCCTTGGCACACCCTATCTTTGTCTAATTATTCGGAGCCCATTGTCAGCCCATAAATTCCGTACAAATATTGTACCCTCGACTCAACTCGCCAAATTAGGCACTGGACTTTTCTGACTGTTAAAAAATTAACTTTCGTGTGCTCTAAATTAATTGCGCAATATTTCCGAAATCGTAACCCGTATTTAATTCCGTGTCGGACACCTGTGTCGTTACCCTCGATTTTGGGGTACCAACTTAACCCGTTGAGCCGGACCAACTAAAGGGTCCAAGACCGACTCCAAGCCCCCACCATTTTTGGCCTTTGCGCCATTTCCGGATTTTGACCCCGCGGGCCCCAATTAAATTAAATTCGCGGGACGCGTTATCTTTATTTTAATCAAGATTTACCAACTTTGTAAATTCTATTTTAATATTAAATTAATCCCAATGCCCTTCAAATTTGACCCGCGCCTAACGCGCAACACCCCCTCACCATGACATTTTTAAATATATTTTTTTCCGCAATTTTTGCATCATTTCATGTGTCCATGCAAAATTTTGAATTTATGGGGGCTTATTTACAATTATTGAATTATTGGCAACACCTCATTGGTCATGAGAAATTGTTGGGTCCTAAAATGGGGTCCCAATCCCAATTCCCTCATGAAGAAACCCCACCCCTATCCATATTACATCACAACCACTCATTTTTCATAGGAGGATCCCAACCACTCATTCAAACCCACACATCCCCCTATAAAGTAACATTTTCTCCCCCACCCTCAACACATCACCGGCCCTAATCCCTAGAGAAACCACTCTCTCTCCTCTTTCTTTTACTCCCCATGCAAAGTTTCTCCTTCTTCACTCTTCCTTCTTCATTCTCCTCCTCTTCTTCCCTCCATACTATTCTCACCTGAGCCCCACCCGACCGGGGACCCCGACCCCGAACTCCGGCCACGTCGGCCGCCGACGCAGCCACCCTACGCTGCTGCCGATCTCCTCCGGTCGGCGCTGTGCGTCCCACCCCCGCGCGGCCTGAACCACCACCGACCTGTGCATCCCGACCCCACTCCAGACCGGAGCAGCCTTTTCGCCGAGCACCTCTGCTGCAGACTGAACTCCGGCCAACTGAGAGCAGACCCGAGCGCCTCTGCTGCCGACCTGAGCGCCTCGGCTGCAGACTGCAGTCCAGCCAACTGAGAGCAGCCGACCCCCTCGCGGTGTGTAGCACTCGACGCAGACCGTTCCCGACCGGCCAGTATTCTGCCGACCCCGCAGTTTCCCGTCCGGCCACCCTAGTTGCATCATCTCCACCTTCTCCGATCGAATTCGGCACCGTCGACGCCAAGGTCGACTCTTCCCCTAGCCTCATTTAATTCCATAATTTGTTTTGGGTTATATTGATGGTGTTTATGCATGTGATATACTAGCAAGGGTTTGGGTTTAAGTATGTGGATGGTTATGGTAGTGTGATAACTAAAAATATATGGTTGAGGTATATATATGTAGATTGAGGCTAATGATGGTTAAATATGCATACGGATGAGGTAGTGTTTAAAGAGATTTAATATATTACTAGTGTTTGTTTAGTAATGATAAATGATAGTGTAGTGAAACAATTGAACTAAAGGAAATATGAGTTTGTTATATGCAAATATTATTGGAATGAGGATGTTTATATATACATATGGACTTAAGTTATCTAGGGATAAGTATTGATGGTTATGGATGGTAATTGGTTCGAGGATTATCTGTAGATAAGGTGCTTAGGGTTTGTATCTATATTGATTACATATACAGGGTTGAAAATAAATAATTAAATCCAGTATTTTCTTCAGATGAATAGAAATTGATTGAGGTTATGAAACACGTACAAATGAGGGTGGATGTTAATGCCAAATGTGACGGATGTCCAAATTATTAAATACGTAATTGTTATTGTGGTTTAGTTGTTTAGGAACTAGGACTGAAAATAAATTAATAATTAATGGGTGATAGACATGGGGAACAGGTGATTTATTTTGGAATAGGTATATTATCTGATCATGAGTCAAAGATTGAGGACGGTAAATGATTAGTTGATTATTGAGACTGAGTCTAGATGTAGCTGTGTGTAGCACACCTATATGTCTTAAGAAGATTATTGATTCTGGTTTGTATCCCTTCACTAGGTATTGCGGGACCTGAGGACTTGGACGCAGTACACGATCCCCGTCATCAGCAGCCGCACGCAGGCAAGTGTACCTTGCCACCCAGTATTTCAGTTTACAGATATTGTGATTCTTTTTGTACATTATGTGCGTATTTACGTTGATGTTCGATATTCCGTGTCTGGTTCACAACCGGGTGTTGACTTTCGACTTAACGACCTAGAATTATTACTGATGTTTCATAGTACCTCGATGCACGTACCAGAGTACATCGATACCCCAGGACACACTTATACACTGTGTTCGTGCCAGATTCCTGTATCCTGATACTGACATCATGACCAGAGACTGGGATGACCTTAAGGTCGCGTCTGTTGAGTTAGATTCTGTGTATGTCGAGACTGTAGTTAGAGGTTCAGGTTCAACGCACAATCGTTGACCGCTTGGGAAGGGGAAGACAGTTACTAGACGTTTGGGCTACTCTGCACGCGCTTATATATATGTAGTATTTCTAGTGATACCTGTATCTAGTGTAGCTGTTTCACCCGTGTGACTCTTTGCCCGGAGCTGCGGTACGTGCCGTGTGTTTTCGTGTCCGAAGCTACGGTTTTATATTAGAAAGCCCACGTGTCGAACATTGTCTTTAAACTGTGTCACACTTGTTTGGTTGTACTAGCATACCCTGTTGTAGCACTTGTACTATCTGTTTACCTGGCATGTTATTTTTTCTGTACCTTGTTACGTCCCTCTGAGGACCTGGTTCCCTTCCAGGTGTAGGTCACGAGGATTACCCGGAGGAGTACGGACCGGGCATTTATCCAGCAGCTGTACCCACTGCCGAGGACGAGGTCATCCCTGAGGACTTCGCCTGACCGCTGGTAGTGACTCTTTCCTTGGGACGGTATCTTTACCTAGTTACCTGCTGCCGTCCCAAGTTATCTTATTGTTTACTTTCATTCTAGTTTATTTGTGCTAGCGGGTTTGTCCCCGTGTGACTACTCTAGTATTTGTACTTGATACTATTTAGATATTTTCTTCCTGCACATTAGTCGTTGTATTTCCTTCTATTGTGCTCTTATATTGCTGCCTGTGGATGAGATTTAGATTGAGTTTAATTGTGTTATGTGTTGGGTTATTCATTGTACTTCACAGCTTAAGTGTACTCCGACGGGCCCATTGGATTGGAAAGCCCGCCGAAGTACACTGCTGGCCATTGCCACGTGGCTCGGTTCCTTATCCATGGAACCGGGGCGTGACAAGGTTTTTGTGGTTGCCCATGCAGGTCCGATTTAAAATTGTCTTGGTCACCTGACTGTGCCAAGCGAGCCTGCAAATTAGGAATAGAGTTAGAAATCTCATCTGCAAAGTTTGAAACCTTCACATGACACCTCTATCTTGATATCGTTTACCAAATTGCATCTTGTTTATTTTCCTCAAACGCTGATCGCAGTCATGACTTTTTTTCAGAGTTATGAATCTCCGCAGTGGACGTATCGCGCAGCCTGGCGACGTTCCCCGAGACGCTGGATCATCCGGGGAACCGGATCTGGAGCAGGTCCTTCTACTGACTCCAGCTCCCATGGGACAGTCATCAGGATATCCCGAGATGCCATCAGACGGACACCAGACTCCACATCAGGCAGGACCTGAGGATCAGAGGATCCCGAGTCAGGAGGAGCAGCAGTTACCACCTCCTCCACCATTTCTGCCCCAGATGCCCTATATGCCATTCCCCACAGGGCAACCGATGGACGAAACCCAGATGTTCCAAATGATGTTTGCAATGATGTAGGCCCAGCAGCAGGCCCAGCAGGCCCAGCAACAGGCTCAGCAGCAGGCTCAGCAGCAGGCCCAGCAGGCCCAGCAGCACCAGGCTGAGACCTTGAGAGAGAGCATCGTGACGGCCTTGGGACAAGCGACGCCACCCGCATACGCACCGACGCGAGGGTCTGTCATAGACTTTCGTCGTTTGATACCGTAACCTTTTGCGGGCACCGAGGAGCCGACAGAGGTCCACGCTTGGCTCACCGGCATTCAGCACCAGCTAGAGGCTACTGACCTCCCCCGACACCGATGGATGACAGCTGTCAGGATGCAGCTCACCGGCAACGCTCATCATTGGTGGCTTTCCGAGGAGGAGCATTTGGGACCGGATCGCGTCACCTGGGAAGAGTTCTCCAGACTCTTCCAAGAGATGTACATACCCTCTACCGCCCGAGCAGAGCTTCGGAGCAGATTCCAGAACCTCATCCAGGGGAGTATGACTTTAGAGGAATACAATTCTGAGTTCCTCCGCCTGAGCAGATTTTCACCATACCTGATCCCCACTGAAGAAGCAAAGGCCGAGAAGTTTTATGAGGGCCTGAGATATGAGACCCAGAGGCTTATCGGGTCCACAGCCCCCACTACTTACTCCGAGGTACTACTTGCAGCACGACGCCAGGACCGTATCAACAAGTTGGAGGCTAGCCAGAAACGCCCCTATGCGTCGACATCAGCAGTCCGAGCCCCGCAGGGAGGACCTGCGAAGCGTCCTTTGGTACAGCAGCAACAGCAAAGGGCAGCACCACAGCAGGGTGCAGTCATTCCCACTTGCCATTACTGCGGCAAGAAGGGACATATATTGAGGGACTGCCGACAGAGACTGGGCGCTTGCTTGAGATGCGGATCGGACCAGCATGCAGTCCGAGATTGCCCAGATCAGAGGGATCCAGCACAGATGGTTCACCGACCAGCCCTGCCAGCGCCGAGGCCTTATCAGCAGCCTCCTGGACCTAGGCCACCCTACGCAGGAGCTGGAGCACAGCGACCCCCAGCACCAGGAGTATACCAGAGGAGGCCACCCTTGGCCCCACAGGCAGGACAGTTCCACCAGGACCGACATCAGCCGAGGGCACCAGCACCGAGGCAAGGACAGGCCTATGCTATGACCGTCGAGGAGGCTGAGACAGCAGGAGAAGTGATAGCAGGTACAATCTTAGTAGCTACATTACCAGCATTAGTCCTATTTGATTCTGGTGCCACACACCCTTTTATAGCTGCTAGTTTCGTGGCTACCCATAGAATAGCCACTGCACCCCTTTCGAAGGTCAAGAGGATTCTTACGGGAGGTGGAATAGTACCTGTTAGTGACACTTGTAGATTATGTTCAGTAGTTGTCTGCGGGCGAGAGATGCGTGCCCGATTTTTAGTTTTCTTCATGCCGGACTATGACATTGTCCTAGGCATGGATTGGTTGAGCCAATACCACGCAACGCTAGATTGCCATCGTGGTTGTGTCATATTTAGACCTCCAGATCACCCAGAGTTTAAGTTTCTTCGGGGAGCCCGAGAGCATGGTGTCCAACCTACCCTAGCGACACACATTGCAGAAGGTGAACCGATGTATCCTCACTTTATAGCAGAGTTCGAGGATGTGTTTCCAGAGGATCTCCCAGGACTGCCACCTGACCGAGAGATTGAGTTCACTATAGAGTTGACTCCAGGAGCCGAGCCAGTTACTTCCCCCGTTTACAGACTAGCACCGAAGGAGTTGGTTAAGCTGAAGGTTCAAGTAGATAATCTCTTAGAAAAGGGTTTCATACGGGCTAGTGTATCTCCATGGGGAGCACCCATTCTGTTTGTATCGAAGAAGGACGGGACGGTACGCTTGTGTATCGATTACATGGCGCTAAATGCTGTAACGATAAAGAACAAGTATCCTCTGCCGCGCATCGATGATTTGTTTGATCAACTTAGCGGTGCCTGTGTATTCTCGAAGATCGATCTCAGATCCGGATATCATCAGATCAAGGTACGGAAAGAGGACATCTAGAAGACGGCCTTTCGGACGAAGTATGGCCATTATGAGTTTTTAGTCATGTCGTTTGGTTTAACCAACGCGCCAGCAGTATTCATGTGTTTGATGAACAATATTTTCCACCAGTACTTAGATAAGTTCGTGGTGGTATTTATTGACGATATCCTGATATATTCCAAGAGCCAGGAGGAGCATGAGAGACATCTCAGGATTGTGTTGGAGACGCTGAGACATGAGAGGCTGTACGCCAAACTCAGCAAATATGAGTTTTGCTTGGACAGAGTACCATTTCTGGGACACATAATCAGCGAAGATGGACTATCAGTGGATCCGAAGAAGATAGCTGCAGTAGAGACCTGGCCTACCCCTACATCAGTTACAGAGGTTAGGAGTTTCCTCGGACTTGTCGGATATTATCGGAGGTTCGTGGAAAACTTTTCGAGGATAGCTGCGCCTATGACGCGACTGACGCGTAAAGGCGAAGAGTTTATCTGGACCGACGAGTGTCAGACGGCTTTCGATGAGCTGAAGAAGCGTTTGACATCGGCACCGATTTTGACACTACCCTCTGGATCAGGAGGATTTGTAGTGTACAGTGATGCGTCAGGGAGCGGATTGGGATGTGTACTGATGCAACACGGCAAGGTGATAGCCTACGCATCGAGACAACTGAGAGTTCATGAGAAAAACTATCCGACGCACGACTTGGAGCTAGCTGCGGTAATATTTGCACTAAAGCTATGGAGGCATTACATTTATGGTGAGCGTGTTGAGATTTATACAGATCATAAAAGCCTGAAGTACGTCTACACGTAGAAGGAGCTCAATATGAGGCAGAGACGCTGGCTAGAGTTGATGACAGATTATGATATTGAGCTACAGTACCACCCTGGCAAGGCGAACGTCGTCGCAGATGCCTTAAGCAGGAAGCCCATGGCATACTTTCTGATGACGCAGCGACAGTTGCTTGAGGATCTCCAGGAGCTTGGGATAGAGATAGTATTGCCAGGCATGGATGGACAGATGGCCAGTCTTGAGGTTCAGTCTACTTTGATTAAGAGGATCAAGGCAGCATTGCCTACAGATGCGAGATTTTGACGTCTGCGAGAGAGGACAAAAGCCGGCCTGCAGACGGGACTCAGGATTCATGAAGACGGAACATTGAGGTGCGGAGATCGCCTATATGTTCCGAGTGGTGAGCTATGCCAAGAGTTGATGACCGAGGCTCATAGCTCGATTTATTCCATTCATCCCGGGGGTACGAAGATGTACCGAGACTTGAGACAGCATTTCTGGTGGCATAGGATAAAGAGGGAAATTACAAGATTTGTGGCGAAGTATTTAGTTTGTCAGCAAGTCAAGGCTGAACATCAGAGGACTGCAGGATTATTACAGCCACTCCCCATTCCCAAGTGAAAGTGGGAACACATTACCATGGACTTTGTCACAGGATTTTCGCGAAGCCCTAGCGGGAAGGATGCAGTTTGGGTTGTCGTAGACAGACTCACCAAGTCTGCACATTTCTTGCCCTTCAGAGTTGGGCAATCCACAGAGATACTAGCTGATATGTATATGAAGCAGATAGTACGATTACACAGAATGCCTGTCAGCATCGTATCGGATCGTGATTCCAGATTTATGTCATATTTTTGGCGGAGTATACAGGAGAGCCTAGGAACTCGTCTCAAGTTCAGCACTGCGTATCATCCACAGACTGACGGACAGTCAGAGCGCACGATACAGATATTAGAGGATATGTTGAGAGCGTGCATGATTGATTTTGGAGGATCATGGAAGGACCATCTACACTTGGTGGAATTCTCCTACAATAACAGTTACCAGGCCAGCATACAGATGGCACCTTATGAGGCACTGTATGGCAGGAAATGCAGGTCGCCAGTTTGTTGGAGTGACGTGGGAGAGCGTCAGATACTTGGGCCCGAATTGGTGACACAGACAGTAGAGAAGGTCAAGCAGATTCAGAGCCACCTGCGCACAGCACAGGACAGACAGAAACACTGGGCAGATGCGCACCGCAGGCCATTAGAGTTCAAGGAGGGTGACCACGTATTTTTGAGGATATTGCCCACTCGTGGTATCATCAGATTCAGAGGCAGAGGCAAGCTGAGTCCGAGGTATATCGGACCTTTTGACATTCTGGAACGAGTTGGCGAAGTGGCATACCGTCTTGCATTACCTCCATCATTAGAGGGAGTACATGACGTATTTCACGTATCGCAGCTGAGGAGATATATCGCAGACCCTAGCCACGTGCTTGATCATTCGGAGATTACAGTCGGGCCTAGTCAGTCTTATGTAGAGCAGCCAGTTGAGATCCTCGATCGTAGCGAGAAGACTTTGAGAGGGCAGACGATTCGAATGGTCAGAGTGGCATGGAAGCACCATTCACCAGGTGAGTCTACTTGGGAGCGAGAGGATTCCATTCGGCATCGGTTCCCGTACTTATTTGAGGAGCAAGGTACGAATTTATGTACGGCAATTAATTACTTGTTGTTTTAAAATTCTGTTAGATATTATCGTACTTTACTTTTAATTTCGGGGACAAAATTTTTCTAAGTTGGGAAGAATGTAAACCCCCTCGATTTATTCTGTAGATAGTTAGAGTGGTTTTGGAAAAAATTTGATAGCAGAGGTTGAGGTTTAGCGTAGAGATATTTATCTGGAATTTAATTCAATTTATTTAAACCCTTGGCACATCCTATCTTTGTCTAATTATTCAGAGCCCATTGTCAGTCCATAAATTTCGTACAAATATTGTACCCTCGACTCAACTCGCCAAATTAGGCACTGGACTTTTTTGACTGTTAAAAAATCAACTTTCGTGTGCTCTAAATTAATTGCGCAACCTTTTTGAAATCGTAACCTGTATTTAATTCTGTGTCGGACACCTGTGTCGTTACCCTCGATTTTGGGATACCAACTTAACCCGTTGAGCCGGACCAACTAAAGGGTCCAAGACCGACTCCAAGCTCCCACCATTTTTGGCCTTTGTGCCGTTTCCGGATTTTGACCCCGCGGGCCCCAATTAAATTAAATTCGCGGGACGCGTTATCTTTATTTTAATCGGGATTTACCAACTTTGTAAATTCTATTTTAATATTAAATTAATCCCAATGCCCTTCAAATTTGACCCGCACCTAACGCGCAACACCCCCTCACCATGACATTTTTAAATATATTTTTCTCTGCAATTTTTACGTCATTTCATGTGTCCATACAAATTTCCGAATTTACGGGGGCTTATTTGCAATTATTGAATTGTTGGCAACACCTCATTGGTCATGAGAAATTGTTGGGTCCCAAAATAGGGTCCCAATCCCAATTCCCTCATGAAGAAACCCCACCCCTATCCATATTACATCACAACCACTCATTTTTCATAGGAGGATCCCAACCACTCATTCAAACCCACACATCCCCCTATAAAGTAACATTTTCTCCCCCACCCTCAACACATCACCGGCCCTAATCCCTAGAGAAACCACTCTCTCTCCTCTTTCTTTTACTCCCCATGCAAAGTTTCTCCTTCTTCACTCTTCCTTCTTCATTCTCCTCCTCTTCTTCCCTCCATACTATTCTCACCTGAGCCCCACCCGACCGGGGACCCCGACCCCGAACTCCGGCCACGTCGGCCGCCGACGCAGCCACCCTACGCTGCTGTCGATCTCCTCCGGCCGGCGCTGTGCGTTCCACCCCCGCGCGGCCTGAACCATCACCGACCTGTGCATCCCGACCCCACTCCAGACCGGAGCAGCCTTTCCGCCGAGCACCTCTGCTGTAGACTGAACTCCGGCCAACTGAGAGCAGACCCGAGCTCCTCTGCTGCCGACCTGAGCGCCTCGGCTGCAGACTGCAGTCCGGCCAACTGAGAGCAGCCGACCCCCTCGCGGTGCGTAGCACTCGACGCAGACCGTTCCCGACCGGCCAGCATTCCGTCGACCCTGCAGTTTCCCGTCCGGCCACCCTAGTTGCATCATCTCCACCTTCTTCGACCGAATCCGGCACCGTCGACGCCAAGGTCAACTCTTCCCCTAGCCTCATTTAATTCCATAATTTGTTTTGGGTTATATTGATGGTGTTTATGCATGTGATATACTAGCAAGGGTTTGGGTTTAAGTATATGGATGGTTATGGTAGTGTGATAACTAAAAATATATGGTTGAGGTATATATATGTAGATTGAGGCTAATGATGGTTAAATATGCATACGGATGAGGTAGTGTTTAAAGAGATTTAATATATTACTAGTGTTTGTTTAGTAATGATAAATGATAGTATAGTGAAACAATTGAACTAAAGGAAATATGAGTTTGTTATATGCAAATATTATTGGAATGAGGATGTTTATATATACATATGGACTTAAGTTATCTAGGGATAAGTATTGATGGTTATGGATGGTAATTGGTTCGAGGATTATCTGTAGATAAGGTGCTTAGGGTTTGTATCTATATTGATTGCATATACAGGGTTGAAAATAAATAATTAAATCCAGTATTTTCTTCAGATGAATAGAAATTGATTGAGGTTATGAAACACGTACAAATGAGGGTGGATGTTAATGCCAAATGTGACGAATGTCCAAATTATTAAACACGCAATTGTTATTGTGGTTTAGTTGTTTAGGAACTAGGACTAAAAATAAATTGATAATTAATGGGTGATAGACATGGGGAACAAGTGATTTATTTTGGAATAGGTATATTATCTGATCATGAGTCAAAGATTGAGGACGGTAAATAATTAGTTGATTATTGAGACTGAGTCTAGATGTAGCTGTGTGTAGCACACCTATATGTCTTAAGAAGATTATTGATTCTGGTTTGTATCCCTTCACTAGGTATTGCGGGACCTGAGGACTTGGACGCAGTACTCGATCCCCGTCATCAGCAGCCGCACGCAGGCAAGTGTACCTTGCCACCCAATATTTCAGTTTACAGATATTGTGATTCTTTTTGTACATTGTGCGCGTATTTACGTTGATGTTCGATATTTCGTGTCCGGTTCACAACCGGGTGTTGACTTTCGACTTAACGACCTAGAATTATTACTGATGTTTTATAGTACCTTGATGCACGTACCAGAGTACATCGATACCCCAGGACACACTTATACACTGTGTTCGTGCCAGATTCCTGTATCCTGATACTGACATCATGACCAGAGACTGGGACGACCTTAGGGTCGCGTCTGTTGAGTTAGATTATGTGTATGTCGAGACTGTAGTTAGAGGTTCAGGTTCAACGCACAATCGTTGACCGCTTGGGAATGGGAAGACAGTTACTAGACGTTTGGGCTACTCTGCACGCGCTTATATATATGTAGTATTTCTAGTGATACCTGTATCTAGTGTAGCTGTTTCACCCATGTGACTCTTTGCCCGGAGCTGCGGTACGTGCTGTGTGTTTCCGTGTCCAGAGCTACGGTTTTATATTAGAAAGCCCACGCGTCGAACATTGTCTTTAAACTGTGTCACACTTGTTTGGTTGTACTAGCATACCCTGTTGTAGCACTTGTACTATCTGTTTACCTGGCATGTTATTTTTTCTGTACCTTGTTACGTCCCTCTGAGGACCTGGTTCCCTTCCAGGTGTAGGTCACGAGGATTACCCGGAGGAGTACGGACCGGGCATTTATCCAGCAGCTGTACCCACTGCCGAGGACGAGGTCATCCCTGAGGACTTCGCCTGACCGCTGGTAGTGACTCTTTCCTTGGGACGGTATCTTTACCTAGTTACCTGCTGCCGTCCCAAGTTATCTTATTGTTTACTTTTATTCCAGTTTATTTGTGCTAGCGGGTTTGTCCCCGTGTGACTACTCTAGTGTTTGTACTTGATACTATTTGGATATTTTCTTCCTGCACATTAGTCGTTGTATTTCCTTCTATTGTGCTCTTATATTGCTGCATGTGGATGAGATTTAGATTGAGTTTAATTGTGTTATGTGTTGGGTTATTCATTGTACTTCACAGCTTAAGTGTACTCCGACGGGCCCATTGGATTAGAAAGCCCGCCGAAGTACACTGCTGGCCATTGCCACGTGGCTCGGTTCCTTATCCATGGAACCGGGGCGTGACAGTGCACCAACTATTTAGTTGTCTTTCTAGTTGCCTTTGGATCAATTTCATGTAAATATTTAATAGCCTAACTCGTGTGGCAGGGTGCCGTACGACATAAGAGGAAACACGGAGAGACTTACCAACTTACCATTTGTCCTTCCCTGTCCAAGGCAAATATTGTTAATTCATGCACGGGCATGTATAAACATTCAGGAGAATAGCATATGCAAATATGAGGGTCATTATTTTCAGATCGTTCAGGTGTTCAGTTTATTGATGCTATGCAATGACTCGCACGCGGATAGCCGCTAAGCGAGGATGACTTATCTATATGACAAAAGTCGCTGGCATAGCCATTATGGACGGGTTATGGTCTCGGGACTAAGAATGATATGCAACGCAGGTGGCGAGCCCTGCTACATAACATTCCGTCCGTGACTAACGACCATACTAACTCTTCCGCCCGGATTGGATCGGTCCCAGTGCCCTGGTGACCGTTCGCGGAAGCCAAAAATCCTTGTGCACAGGTTGTCCACGACATGCAGGTCAGGGTCTATCCAAATCCAAAGCTTGACATGATAATCATGGAACACAAATAAACTTATTCTGAACGAACACATTGCTCCACGAGCTGGGATTTAATCAGTACAAACACGATCCTCGTTCAGATGCACACTTGTCATGATTATCATTCAAGTGTAATACACATTCAATATCCATTCTTGCTTGATGCAATCCCCTGGTTCGGGGATTTACCTTGGGTGACCTAACGGTCCCGGATACTTGCAGGTTCAATTACACAGAAGGACTATTTGATAGTCTCCTGGCTAACAAGAATGCATGCACATACAATCATGTTAAACATTCGAAAGAAGGCAAGCACGCGTTCTAAGGAACATAAGCAGACACGTTTGCTCGGACCCGAAGGTAAGCCGAGAGATGAAACCGTTCGGGGACTTAGCATGCGCGGGTCCGAATATAAGCATTATTTCAATTTCCATGTTCTAGCATAAGCAATACAAGTTGGGGTTATTCCCTTAGCTAGGTGCGTTGAATTTATTAGCATGCAGGGGGTGATTCACCTAGCGGCTAGCATGAATATTCCAGATTTTATGTGTGCTGGCTAAGCAAAGACAAGTTCACCGTAGCCACCCACCTTAGCGATGATTCGCCTCGATAGAGTGATACGTCAAGCGAGCCTCTGAAAGCCGAAGTTGATTTTCTGTAGGGACAAGTCTGGATATCCTTTGCTTCTCGTTTGAGGCAAAGCGGGTTGGGACAGTTGCACTTTTGCCGTTTGAGTCGGCAGTCCGCTAGAACGGAACGGGGTGTTACAGCGGAGAGGTTGGAGCTTGGGTGGTCGGGTTAGCTCGGGGAGGGGTGTTATGTGGGTTGAGGATGGTGGAGAGGGAGGCGGCTGTGGGCAGAGCAGTGGCCATGGGCGGCGGTGGTAGGTGAGGGAAAGGTCGCCGGAGGGGGTAGGGTCGTTGCCGGGGTGGCCGGAGGCGGGGGCTGGCCGGAGGCGGGGGCTGGCCGGAAGAGGGCTGCGGGTGGATGGGCAGGGGTTGGGCTGTGTGTGTGAGGTTTAGAGAAATAGGGTTTTTTGTTTGGGATTTCTTGGGTTGTGTGCATTTAATGAGATGTAACTTGATGTATATGTAGGAGAAAGAGTGGGGGGGGGGCTGTCTTGGGATTAGGGTCGGCTGTATGTAATTTTTGGGGAGTTGGGGAGGCTTCATCATGATGAGGGGAGGGCTAGGAATTTAGCATTTCGAATGAAGGGTCATGATGTGCCCTCCAAAAAGTGATGCAAGTACATAAAAAATCGGGAGGAAAAATATATGGTGACCGGTCAAGGAATGTAGGCTCTTTCTCCATGTGGTTGGGCCAATGAGAGGGGGGCACCTCATTGCAATTTTGCACAAAGGCCCCTGAACAAATTGGAATTTGCACAAATTCTGGAATTGGGGATTTGATGTAACAAAATACCATGTTTGGTATTTTGTATTGGGCTAGGATGGTGTATGGTATTTTGTATGAGGCTTGTGGGTGTGTGTGTGGGTTTTGTAAGATGGAAAGACTTGCATGGTCGCGGACAACTTGTGTACAAGGTTTGCGTTCCTCGAACGAATCTTGGGGTACTGAGATCGTATCGGCCTAGGAGGAACGTGGTATTACGGGATCTTCGGTCGTGCAGCATGATCACCCCCCTAAGGGTGCATCGTAATACTGTAGAAGCATAAAAAATCCCTGCCATGCACCACGGTGATCAATTACCATGCACTACAGTGATCAATTCCCATGTACTACAGTGATCAGCTCCCATGCGTCAAAATGATCCAGCGCCATGCACTACTCCCATACGCCAAAGTGATCTAGAGCCATGCGCTAACCACTACTTCTTCAAGTGTTTCCATATGCCAGTATTTTCATGCGCTCACCAATACTTCTCCAAATTTTCCCATGTGCCAGCAGTGTCATGCGCCACTACGTCACCAGTGTTCTCATGCGCCACCAGTGCCATGTGCCACTACTCCCTTAGTAATTTCCATGCATCAAGTGGTAGTGTTCCCAAGTTGCAATCACAGCCATTAAAATTAGGGCATGACATGTGTCACGAGTATTATGGGCATCAGCAACCCCAAATCTCTATTGGCCATGTGGCAGCCTTAATACAGCATGCGCCTGCAGAAGAACATGCAGTCCGCTCACGTATGCGCCTACATAAAGTCTTTTTAAGGCTATAAATAATGGGCATTTCCCACATGCAAAGAGACCACCACCACGACCATAAAGAGAAAGGAGAAGAAGATAGGAGCGCCGCCTGAAGCCTCGCCAACCTCCTTGGTCCCAGATCATCAACGGAGTAAATGAGCCGCTGTAGTGATGGATCTCCACCGTCACACTTGCCAAGATTTTTTATTGTACTTAGATTCTTCTATATTAGGGATTCCTTGTACTATTTGTCAATTTCCAATAAATAAAAAAGTTCGCACAACTTTCTCCTACGAGTGTTAATTTTGGCGATGTCGACAAAAATGACGACTCTGCTGGGGAAGAGCTTCTCCTCCAATGAGAAGCTAGTAACGTAATACGATGTAACCAAGTTGGGTTCGAATCAGAGGACGTTGGTCGTTCACTTCGACCAACAAGCATTTGAAGGCATGCTGGACAAGTCGAGTTCTCCAATAAGGCACGTACAACCTCGCAAGGCTCGCAAAACTCGAGACGACAAGGCTGATGCGCCAAGCCCGAGGTCGGTGTCTGATATAGTACCAACCCCCATTGTAGATGCACTTGAGGTTGACATACATCCAGCTGACATACCGAGTTCTCCAATCAGGCCCGTACGACCTCTAAAAACTCGCAAGATTTGGGCCGTCAAGGCCGTCGCACCGAACCCCAATTCTGTCCCAGAGGCACTGCCAACCTCCTTCGCACGGGTCACGATACCTGGTTTTCTTCTTCCACCCATGTTTCTTTCGAGATGCACATAAGATTGGCATGCATCATTTCTCCATCTCCGAAGCTGCTCGAGAGTTGAATGGTGCTTAACTTCAAAGAACGTGCCTATAGCATGATCCACGCAGGAGAAGACGTTATATTCCAGAACACAGGCACATGAGGTCCTCTGCGTAGAGCGGTCTCCAACACAGACTCTTATGGTCCTAACTTGGATTCTCTATACTATGCGCCCAAGAATGCTAGTTTAGGAAAATCCAAACCAACTTGAGCCATACACACTTGAGGGGCTACGCAACTAGCCCTTCAAAAATATGCGCCGATACGTATCATGCGCGCTGCTGATGGACGACTATGCAGGGTTGACCCAAACACTCATGTGCCGAAAGTGTGTCGACCCTCAGAGCCTTCCTAAACCCGCTTGGACGCCATAGTTGCATTTGAACCAAGTTGGGGAACAAAAATTGTGAGGACAGACCCATGCACTCAGTTTGGCTGCACGCTGTAGTAGGTCCGTCTCACATTAAGCCTTATACTAATGATCCGGTTAAAGTTTCTACGGAAGAACCAGGTCAGGCAACAAATATCTCACTTTCACCTTCATGCACAAGGCTTGGCCGAGCACATGAGATGGGTGCAAAAGTGAGGCTTTCACCGTCTGATTTACACAACATAATTAATCACAAGCGTAAGACGAGAGAAGAAACCCGCGCACATGATGTGTTCCCTCGAAGACACACTTGTGCCAACATTATCATCAAATATTGCTGTACTCAGGCACCAGTCCCTCCAACCAGGCATTTAGTGTTCCATCGATTACAACCTGCAATACCGGCCAGACGATATCTCGGGAAACAACTGCGCGAAGAGGAGGAATTGTCCGTCACTTCATGCTACTCAACATGGAGATCTCCTCCCATGAATAAAATCTCAAAGAAGAGCTCACCTAACTTAAGGGTGTTAGTCAGCACACTGCGAAGCCGTCTGAGGGGCAATAAACAAGTACCTACCGTGGGGGTATTCCAAGGCACACCACTACCAGAATAAGTCAAAGCTAAATGGCCAAAAAAATGTCGCTAAATAATTTTAGCGACGTAATTAGCGACGTTTTGTTGAAGTCGCCTTTCAACTAGTCGCTGACAGAAAAAACGTCGCCAAACGTCGCTATTCCGATGTTTTCTAGCGACGTTTAGCCACGCAACGTTGCTAAATTAGCGACGTGTATTTTTGTCGCTAAATTAGCGACGTAGATAGCGACGTTTATAGCGACGTAAATAGCGACTTTTATAGCAACATATGTGCGACTAATTTAGCGATGTTGTACGACTAATTTAGCAATGTTATTATGACATGGCAATACTACCATGTCAGCAATTTGCGACAGACAGCGACTTGTTTAGCGACGGATTTAGCGACGTATATAGCAACGTATTCAGTGACGTAATTAGCGACGTGAGTAGACATCGCAAAACGTCGCTAAAAATATCGCTAAAGATATTGAATAAAAAAAATGAATACTGAATTATTTTTAAACTATTCTTCCTGCAGTTTATGAATTCACAATTTGTACAAATAGACCCGGAGCAACTCTCCGTTGAATTTGCTGGGTTCGCCGACCCCCTTCGGTTGAACACTCAACACCAATAAATTAACATATATTTAATATGAATAATATAATAGAATTTGAAGAAAATAAAATATTGAGATTACAAACCGAATCAGGAGAAAATATCGTCATAAAGAATACAGCAAATATCCACACAACTGAGTCTAAAAGCCTCATCCTAAAGAATACAAGAAATAATGTCTGAATGCCTCAAAAATAAAAAATATTCATAAATGACCAAATATCATAGGCCTGAAACACAAACAATCAATAAACGGTCCTAACTAGGACTACTGCGGATCTGTAGGAGGATGACCACCGGCGCACATGAAGGATAAGAACAGATCATACTACTCCCGTGAAATCGACACCGATGTCGATGGAGAAGGCAGTGACGTCGGTGGAGTCTAGGTCGATGTAGGCACACCAGGAGGACGTATCCGCTCTAACTCTACTAGTCGCTGGTTGTATGAATCCATGGTAGATAATAGCCTCGTACTGCTATGAAGAATTGAATCCTGCATCATCATCAGCCTCTTGCCCATGGACAACTGTGATGCATGCAGCTCCGTCACGCTGCGCTCTGTCGACGCTCTAAGATCAGCTATCAAATCCCGGAGCTCCATGATGCTGCGCTCGAGCATATCAAATCGTGCGATGAGTGTCGCATCGTCCGTATGTGGCTGGGACAGGGGCTGCTCCTCCATCCTTCGCAATAACTAGTCATGGAGAGACGCAATCTGACGGTCAACGACCTCCTGGACTCGGGCTGACGACTGCGAGGGCTGTGGGGAATGTGCACTTGTCGGGGAGGCCCTAGGTGACTGCATCGCAACAAGGGTGCCATAGGATCCCGTACCTTAGTACGTACCCCTCTGGAGACCACCACCTGCGGTCACCCACAGCTAGTCCGCCGACGGAGCTGGAGAGGGCTGCGAGGAAGTACCAGCCTCTCCCGCTGTAGGTGCACTAGCAGTCGCCCGCTCACGCAGCCTAAGATACTCGGCCTAGAAAAGTTTGGATACTCGATAATTGCCTAAGTTATATTAAAATTAACACAAAGTAAAGTAATACTTACATAGGTCTGTGAGGCTTTCTCATCAATGAGATTTTCGTCCTTTCGATGGGTGGCCAGGAAGACGATCACCATGTATCACGCCACAGTCCCAAAATACGTAGGACCAGGAAAACGTGACATGCCAGCTACGCATTCGACTAAACTCTAGTCTGACTCGAATATGTATAAGCTGTATAATATAAAGGGCACTATCTAGATATCCCATACATGTAAACCTCTATGTCTCAATCCATAATGTACAGTAGTATACAAGAAAGAGCTATATGTGCTAAAGTCGGTCGCCCAATAACACACAAACTCGAATAGACTCGAGAAGAGATGAGTCTATAAAAACTAAGCTACAACAGCAGATGAATAATCAATATAAAATAAGTAACCATAATGCCGGTAGAAATGATATGATTACCTGGTACAATGCCCGCAAGACATGCCACTCCATCAGTATCTCCAAGTGCTCCGTAATCGTCTATGCTGCAAAACTGGCAGGGAACCAGGTTCTCAGAGGGACGTAACAAGGTACAGAAATACAGCATGCCAAAGTACAACAGAAAGTACAAGTGCAACGACAGGGTAATCTATCATAACCAACTAAGTGAGACACAGTTTAAAGACAACGTTCGACGCGTGGGCTATCCAAAATAAAATCATAGCTCCGAACACAGAGACACACGGGGCGTACCGTAGCTCCGAGCACAGAGTCACACGGGTGATACAACTACTCTAGAGTACAGGATCACTACATATACATATATAAGTGCGTGTAGAAGAGCCCAAACGTCTAGTAACTATCTTCTCCTTTCCATGCGGTCAACGATGATGCGCTGAACCTGAACCTCTATCTAACAGTCTCGTCACACAAAAATAACTCAACAGACGCGACCCTAAGGGCGTTCCAGTCTCTGGTCATGATGTCAGTATCAGGATACATGAATCTGGCATGATCACAGTGTATGAGTGTGTCCTGGGGTGTTGATATACTCAAGTACGTACATTGAGGTGTTACGAACATCTAACATTCATTCTAAGACGTTACGACAAACGTCTGCACCCGGTTGTGGTCCGGACGCGAAGTATCGATCGTAAACAAAATACGCGCAAAATGTACATACTAAAACAATAAAATATCTATAACTGAAATACAGGGTGGCAAGGTACACTTGTCTGTGTCCGGCTGCTGATGACGGGGATCCGGTACCACGTCCAAGTCCTCAGGTCCCGTAGTACCTAGAGATGAGATACAAACCCAATAAATACTCTATCACACGGCAAACAGGGGTGTGACACACATCTATACATATGCTCAGTCTCAGCTACAACTCACAGGGACAAGACGCTAGAGGGTTGACCAATGTTGACTCGGAGTACGTTACATCTACTCAACTAATCCCCTGTACAATATCACCAAACCTAACCTCAATCACGATATTCAGATAATCAAACCCTGATCTAATCCTCAGTTTCACCTCAGTGTTCACAGATGTTAACATGTACGCTGACGTCTCAAGCTCAAATAAATAATTAATATTCTCTGTTTTCAATCATGGTCTCATCATTTGATATTATACCTATTTCACGATCGAGCACCTGCTCCCAGGGTCCCTCAATATTTTAGTATCATTTTATTATTCAGCAATAGTTTAAAATAGCTCAATCAATAATAACCCAGACACGTACAATAACTAGGATAACACTCTACTGTCTCGTATGGCACTCAAAAACCCAACCTCCAATTATTGCACATTTTCAATTTCAACCCTCATAAGTATATATTCCATGTCCTTAATTAATTTGTATTTAAACCTTAATTATTCAACTTAGCAAGCTACCATCACTTGCATACAACATAACTAAAATCTCTTCTCAGCATTTAACCACTAATTTCCCATTAAACTTACGAAATAAATCCTAAAATCTCACATATGTATAGTTCACAAATATATATATTTGTATTCCTCAACTGACTTTGTCACTAGTAATCAAATCCTCGAAATAATTAACAGCTTAAAGATATCACCACCTCTTCTCCATAAATTACCTGCTCATCAGTAATAATTAATATGCACATAAAATGATGTAATAAAACCCTAAATCTCGATGCATTCACTTACCCTCAATTTTATGTAATAACCCTAAGCTATATGTAACAACACAAAAGAATTAGACTAGCAAAACAATAATATACAATGAAAGGGGAAGGGGGAAAGCTCACCATGGTGGCGGCGTGTGGTGGCACACCAGGTGGTTGCCGGCCTGAGTGAGGTCGAGATGGGAAGGCCGGTGAGCAGGTGGCCGGGGCAATGCTGGTGGGAGAGCTCGGTCGGAGGGGGTGCTCGGACTCCGGCGGGGCTACGTTGATGGTGATGGTGATGATGTTTAGGTCGGAGGGGATCGACAGAGGGTGGTGCAATGGTGGGAGGCAGTGGTCGAGAGGGGGGTGGTGGTTCAGGGTTGCGCCGGTGGTGCGGCGGGTGGCATTGATGGAAGAACAGAGTCATCAATTTGTGGTAGTGGTGATGTGCTCGGTCGAAGCAGCCACTGGTAGAGCTCGTCGACATGTCAGCTCCTTCCCGGAGCAATGGTGGAGCTCTGCCGACATGTCAGCTCCTTCCCGGAGCAATAGTGGAGCTCTGCCAGAGCTACTCTGCAGTCGGCGGAGTTCTTCCTAGTGCCGGTGAGTCAAGATGGCGAACGGGGTGGTGATGGTTCATGGCAGCAAGGGGAGGAATGGTTGGCTGCAGTCGGTGAGAAGTGGGTGCAGCAGTGTGGTGGTAAGGGCGTGCGGTGGCTGCAGTAGCTCCCGGAGGCGGGCTCGAGGTAGTGCTCGGCTCCGGAGGGGGAAGCTCGGCTCGTGGCAGTCAGGGAGTCACCGCGCTCGACTGCCGGAGGTGGTGAAGACGTGCAGATGGCGGGAACAACAGCTCCGACAGCGGGAACGGTGGTAGAGGCAGCGGGGATGTTACTGGAGCTCGCCGGAGAATGACCGAAGTAGGGGTGGTGATGGTTCTTCAAAGAAGAAGGAAGGAAGGAAGAAGAAGAAAAATAGGAATGGGTTTCGGTTTTCAATGTAGAGGAGGGAGGAGAGAAAGAAGGGGGATGCGGTTTCCTAGGTTTTTGGGGATTAGGGCCGGCATGGGGAAGAGGGATGTGATGGTGACATTTTATAAGAAGGGGGTGGAGTGATTGGAGGGTGGAGATTGGCTTATTTCAAATGTGGGGTTGAGATCTCACATGAAGAGAATTAGTTTCTTCATGAAAAAAAATAAGGGGAGAAGGGATGTTGACTATGGTCCAAGAAGAGGGTGGCCTCTCCATTTGGCCTTGACCAATGAGGGTGTGCCACATGTCACAACATTTGCAATTTAGCCCCTTAAGTTTGGGTAATTGCACAAACACATAAAATGATGGAAAAATTATGGGGGAATTGGTGTTTGGTATTTTGTAGGGTGAGGGGGTATTGTGTGTTTGGCATGGGCTTAATTAAATGGGCATGGGAATTAAAATGGGATTAAAAATGGGATTAGTAAAAGTTGGTATCCCCAATTTAATTAAAATAAATTATCATGTGCTCTTTAATTAAATGGGGGCACATGGGACCTCAATTGGGAGTGACACAAAGGTCATGAATGGTGTAGGCTTAGTGTCAGTCTTGGACCCTTTTATTGGTCCGGCTCAACGGGTTAAGTTGGTGTCTCAAAATTGATGGCAACGATATAGGTGAGCGATACGGTATTTAAATAAGGATTTTGGATACGGAAACTTGTGCAATTTATTTAGGGCACAATGGATTTGATTTTTGAGTGACAAAAAAGTCCAGCGTCTAAATTGGCGGGTCAAGTCAAAAGTACAACTGTCCGTTGGAATTTATAGGCCGATGTTGGGATCCGAATAATTCAACAATGGTAGGGCGCGCCAAGGGTTTAATTAAAATAATCAGACATCTGCAACCTTACTCTAAACCTCAATCAATTGCTACTAAACCAAAATTTTACAACCCATACCAGACTATCTAGAGAAATATTTGAGGGGGTTTACACCATTTTTGCATCCTCACCCCTCTGTACCTGTTAAAAATATATTATTTAGTACTAAAATTAAACATTTTTTCCTACTACCATTTTATCGTACTTGCATTAAAATAATATATCTGAAATAAAAAATTTACCAAACGATAAAATATTTTGTCATCGGAATCGAGCCACCACACCACTTTGCTGCCTTTCGCCTAGCCGCAATGGCCTTCTCAGACCTTTCCTTGTACCTCGGATCTTCGAATCTAGCCCTCATCGTAGTCCACTGCTCAGACATGATCCAACCTTGGATCGGTTTTCTAACGCGATCACGAGCCTTCTAGTCATCCAGAGCATCACGGATAAGCTTGGCGGCAACGGCAGGAAACATCTGCTCGATCAACTCGGCCCGGTGCGGAGGATAGAAATACGTTTGCTACAATAAATAATTTAGTAAGTTATACAATATGCATAAATTAGAGGATTTATATAATATACTTTTACCTTAAAGTGTGCAAACCAGAATGCCTTTCTCTCCTCCGGAACTTCAGAATAGTTGATCCAAGGGCCACCATAGTTGTTCCTCAGAAAGAGGCCCAGGCATCTCTGTACCGACGAGGGACTATATCTATACAGAGATAATTATTTTGATCGAAAAAGTCAATATATGATGAATAAAGAAACACACGATATATATGGTGCTAAACTATCTAATTGACTTACTTTGTACCGTCGGCCCAAATCTCTGTCCTCGTCTCTTCCGGAGGTGCGCATGGAGGATCTAGCTGATGTTGGGACAACATTGGCTCGACCTCCTCCATATGCTCATCTGTCTCCATGGTTCCGTCAGCAGGAGGAACGCTGGACGAGGGAGTACTATCAGGCCTGGAACTACTCATCCCAGGAGTGATGCCATGTAACATCGTCGCAATCGGAGATATGACTGATCGATATACTGAAGTACTAGGCGACGAGGATCCAGAACCAACAGTAGGCAGTACCAGAGGAGCACTCCGTCTACCTCGGGACCTGCCGAACCCTCCGCGTCGTCCTGTCATACCTGATAACAACATATGATGAATAAAGACATATACAAATATATAGTACATTCTATAGTCAAAATATTATGCATATCTCACAGCATTCATAGAATTATACAGTAAATAACTAGTGGTGTCATAAGTCTAAATAGATAGTACATTCTACAGTCAAAATATAATACATATGTTCGTCAAAATAGTACATTCTACAGTCAAAATATAGTACATTCTACAGGCAAAATATTTTATTTTCAATCATCTTCAAAAAATTTATCTTGTTCGCCTTCCTCGTCCTCCTCTTCCTCTTCCTCCTCATCTTCACTTTCATCTACTTCGTCTTCCTCTTCGGATAATTCTATATCTTCTACATTATTACTCGTGTAATGAGTAACTTCCGTTGAGTCCACATCTATAATATTTGTTACAAGAGGTAGCTCGTCCTCCTGATAAGCTATTTCGTCAATGTCAAAGGTATTTCTAGCTTTAGTCTTGCATACTGCCCACCAATCCGACCTCGTTGTCCCCTGTCTAGGATAAGTTATAAAATACACGAGCTGAGCCTAACTTGATAGGACAAATGGTTCGTAGCCTTGATATCTACGCTTGTAGTTTATATCCACAAGGCCATGTTTGTCAATTTTCCAATCTTGATCTTGAATCGGATCGAACCATTCACACTTGAATAGCACGATCTTAGCTCATGTCATGTCTATATCTTGTTTGTGTTCGTGTATCCGTGGCATGTCATATCTTGTCTATGTTTATGTGTGTCCGTGTGTCCGTGTCAGTATTAGGGTTAGTGTCCGCATGTGTTAGTGTATCCGCGTGCGTGTGTGTGTGTCCGAGTTAGGGTTAGGGTTAGTGTGTGTCATATCGTGTCGTATCATGTTGTGTTGTGTCGTGTTAGAGAGATAGAGATAGAGAAAGGAGACAGAGAGAGGAGCTCACCGAGTGAGGAGGAGGGGATCTGGAGAGAGGAGAACGCCGAAGGAAGGAGGAGCCGCCAGAGGGGGGAGTACGCCGGAGGGAGGAGGGGAGCCAGAGGAAGGAGGAGCCGCCGGAGGAGGGAGGATGCCGGAGGGAGGAGGGGAGCCGGAGGAAGAAGGAGATGACGGAGGGAGGAGCACCCCGGAGGGGGGAGGACGCAGTCGGAGGGGGGTTGCCGAGGTGGGCGCCGGGATGGGGGGGTTTAAATTTTTTGAGATTTCGAAGGAAATATGGAGAAGAGAAACTCGTCAAACCCTATATGAAATAAATTAGCGACGTCAGTCTATACGTCGCTAAACGTCGCGGATATAATAATATACTGCGACTTAAATACATAAACGTCGCTAAACGTCGCTAAAATTAAAAAGTTAGCGACGTTTAGCGACTACCTAGCGATATATTATATATTTATAATAATTATAGTCGCTAAATGTCGCTCCACATCGCTATCATCGACGTATTGCGACATTTTATATGGACGTCGCTAAATACCTATAATTCAACGACGTTTTATTTGGACGTCGCTAAAAACATCGCTAATCCCGCAATTTTTAGTAGTGCACGCTCGAGAACATGGGCTGTGGGTAGCCTTACTACCCTGAGTGAAGCTGCAACCAGAGCTGGGGGTAGCAATCCCCTAGTGTTCCACGATAATCCATCCTTCCAAGAGGACAGTGAATCTCTGTATACGTGTGACAACTTAGTTGGGGGTAGCCATACATTCCAAGACGAGCCTGCAACTGAGATTGGGGGTAGCAATCATTTTAATAATAAAAGTGATGCAATACTCCCCACTCTACCTGAGGACAACGAGACTTAAACATCTGAGGCAGAAAGTCAGGCATCCATCTTCCAGTCCACCTCCTTCCACGTAATGCCAGTATACATGGCAAAAGACAAGCATGGCGTAGAATCCAGTAAGTAACAATGCCTTGAGGCACTCGAAGCCATGATGCAGGCTCTCAGCACTTTAATGCAGAGTCTGACTCACACAATGCTGGAATTCAGAGAAAACTTGGTATAAATGCAGCCACAGGCCCCGGGACGAACAAACCCAGATCAAGGGACCAACGAGGAATACGACATGCCTTATCCGGCTCCTCATGTTGCGAATAGCTAGACCACACCTCGATCTTCTGCTGCTCTTCTGCCAGAGGATATCCAAGTGACTCTTATTGACTTGTGTGTCCGTGTTGATGCTCGGGGTAATCAAGATAGGCTCCAGAACTTTGGGATCTGGCAACCCTATCCTTCCGAGTGGGATAACGTGGTGTATCCTCCCGAGTAGAAGACATTATCTTTGACTATATTTGACAGAGTCCTATCACACGGTCTCCCTATTAATAGACAAAGCTCTCACTGGGGTAACCAGGTCGAGCCTAGCCTACCAACGCGACTACAATGCTCCCGACGATATTACGCCTCCGGTGGCCATACCCGTGGCATACGCTACATCTGATCTAGGTCTATCCTAGCCTCCTACGGAGGATAAACAAAAGCAGAAGGAACGTGCTTTAACAAAACTCTGCGGAAAGATATAACTCAAGGGTGGGAGAAGCCTTACAACTTCGACATCTTGGCACAGCTGGCCAACACTCCTGCAAAATTATCACTCTTCGTGCTCCTTCGTCTCTCCAAAAAGACTCGTGATGCTTTGAGTGAGACATTGTAAAATACCGACTCTTATCTGGCCCAAGTCAATCCATCGGCCGAGAATTCCGCAATATGTCCCCACTACAATAGTATGATGGAGGCGATCCTGAACATTACATTCTCTCAATAGGACATGTTGTTAAAAAATAATAGGCACGATGTCCCTTGTATTACACAGGATACATCGGAGCTATTAAGGTGGACCAGATGCATATCGACCCCGGATTATCTTTCAGCATTATCCCACGAAGCCTTCTACAGACCTTGGGTATTCCGATGCATCGACTAACAGCCACCAATACCACCATCAACAGCTTCAACGCCGGGAGAAGCTACCTACGATGCAAGAATAGTTTGAAATGCCATATAGGCGATCTCCGAACCGAGGTGACTTGCTATGTCATCGAAGAGGACATGTCCTACTAGGATGTTCATGGATACATGAATATATGATTGTCCCATCCACTCTTCAACGGTGCTTAAAATACGTCAGCAAAGACGACATCATCAAAACAAAATTCATCGATGTGGATCCTTTCAAAAGGGTTGAGGCGTACTAGTCTGACTCGATCTTGTATAGGCAAATTCACCAAGATGAAGAAGATAACGACACCGATGATGGAGCCGACACCGTTACAACTTCAAGCGAGCCTTTAAGGGTCTGTCTCAAAGGACGCCCAGCCCGTACAACTACTCCCCTCGTGGTCAAGCTTCATAGAAAGGCACCTGAATCCCGACGGTCAGACCTCAGGGACAGAGATGCTTTCCAGAGAGATATCCTCTTACCGTAAAATCCTCAGGGCAACTGATAGTCAAGATCCGAAGGAAAACTCCCCATCGTCAGTGTCACTTACAACCACCAAAGGAGATAAACTGGAGGAGTACGTTGTGGCATCTACCGATGTACCATCCTATGATGATGTGATCCCTTTAGAGTAGATACCATATTTCCTTAATAAAGGCCTCTCTCTGAATTATTCCGTGGTCGCGCATTGGGGTGCCGCATATTGTTTGGAGTATGGTCTAGGTTTACACCTTCATATGCAAGTGGCTACGATTCACGCAGTAAACCGGAACCACCTTAGCCAAGACCCCTGTTTCTTCATTCCGGCAAGGAAAAAAGGGGACAAGCCCATCAATTTTGGAAAAGTTGAAGGTCGTCGGGACTTCGTCTCAGAAGAGCCATAACCAAAAAAAAGTGGCAGAATGCAACTTTACCACTATAGCATACAGACTAAGGGTATTCTCCAAAAAATGGGATACGATCTGAATAATGACCAAGGCTTGAATTATGGCAAGGGACATCGCTTGCCACTGCATCACTTCGTCCCTAAAGACAAGCCCGAGATATATTACCAGCGAATCGGTCATGGTTTGCGATATGTCACACCTCCTATAACTCCCGAAGACTCGAGGGAGGAAGATGAAACACAATCTCACTTTTTACAATCTTCGGCCTGGGACTCCGACATCAGCATTGGAGACGTGCTTAAACAAATATTGTCCACCAACATAGAATCAGCAGATCCAGAAGAGGACGACGAGTGCCCTGTCGAACTCTTTGAAGTAGAACCGTGGGCTCAAAAGCTGGAATCCCTATGGGAATTATGGTTCGAGCAGAGGGAACCTCCTACTGAGGACGAGATTGTCTAAGTTGATTTGGGTGACGACATTGCTTCTAAAACCATCTTTATTAGCAAAAATCTCTCGACGGAAGAGCGTGAATTCCTGGTCTAACTATTGAAGGAGTACATCGACGTCTTCGCATGGAACTATGAAGATATGCTGGGTTTTGATTAAAAAATCGCAATGCACAAACGCAATATCCTGCCAAACGCCAAGCCTATATATATATATATATATATATATATATATATATATATATATATATATATATATATATGTTTTAAAAGGATTAGTCAGCATATCAATGTTAAGGGCCATATAAATATGATTCTATCATCTATATGATAAGTTATCATAAAACGGGCCTTTTTATAATTAACGAGTTGAGTTTAACAAATAGGCTGTATTATTCTAATAGACTTGATAGTTATAAGCAATTTGGTTTATAAAATTAGTTTGGGAACAATTTTGACCGTTATATTAAAATGAAATGTGGGCTAAACTATTTATATGAATTATTGATTTAGTTTTAAAGAAAAAGAATTGAAAGTGGGCTAGGTCTGGTGATTCTATTCTTTCTAAAATCATTTTAGGAAGATATTTAGTAATATTTCTAATAGAATTGAATTTTTGGTTATATATATATTTTTATATATTTTAATGGTCTTTTTAAGTATAAGTATATATACTTTGGGCTTTTATATTATTTTGGAATAACAAATCAACCCCTCTCTTAGTATAAATTGTTAATCTTTGAGCTTTGCAAATTGTACATTTTTTGTTTCTTGTGGGCCGTTGCGGACCTGCACATCTTTATCTCGAAACTTATATCGACCTTCGTTTCTGGACTTCTTTATATCGATCATGGCTATTTGGACTGCTCTGGACTTATTAGTATTGTCTGTTAAATTATTTAGGATCATCTAGAGTAGTATGGTTCTGTACCTATTTCGTGTCAATACTTTCGTATTGCGCACGCCGATTCCAAATAAACTAAGGCAAGTACTTTTGGCCATTCGGTCTCAGTCAACTTTGTTGTGACAATTAATTAAACCATGATTCAATATGTCGCAATTTGATACAACTGAAGACTTAATAATGTTGCGACGATTGCTGATTGTACTGCGTTCTTTTTCTAATTCTTTAATATAATCTTTTACTTTATTTGAGTCTAGGACTTACATACATTGAGTCACACTGGCATAATATCACGACCCACACTCGGTATTGGGGTGCAATTAATGAACAACGTCCAGCCTACGTCGCAGCATCGGCGGTAGAACATTATTTGGATAAACTATCTATCAATATAAATATGCCACCAACAATATGAATATACTCAATCACAAATATAAGATGGAATAAACACGAATATGATAAAAGAATAGAAGAGTCACGAATATAACTCATGAGACAATAATAACATCAAATGAGTCAGAGAAAACTAATAACAAAGCTGGAGACAAATTCAGTACAAAGAGTCTAACTACGAAGCTATGAGTCCTGGGTCGTTTGTCTCAGTCGGGATGAGACCCTCCTGAGCCAAGGTCTCTGGCTCTAAGCCCACAATATCCTGAGGTTCGTAGTGAGTGGGGTATCACTCCTCAGTGTTATCTGAAAAAAATATATCCAGTCAGGAAAGGAGCATCGTACATCTCTAACAGCAATTCTAATAAATGATATAAACTATTTAACAGTAAATAGATATAAAATATATAAGATGCAACATATAGATACAAGAGATATACAATAAAAAAAATACTGAAATAAATACAAGAATGAAGAATATGGCAATGAACAAGAATACTAATGACTAAGTGAGTGAGTACCAGCTTAACATGTGATCGGCTTGGGAACTTGCACAAGGAACTTGCACAATAATAAATGGCCTGGTTAATCATACGTGCGGTGTATGACCAACACTCACAAGGAACAAGACATGCACAAGGAGAGTATAATCATATATCTACACTAAATACTCTCTACTCCGACTGGTATAGTGGATCCAACTATGGTACGTTATGACATGGGTTTCCACAAGAAGGGTGCTACTCTTCTCATGAACCAATGTCTGTATTTGTACAAGAAGAACAAGGAACAAGGCTTGCACAAGATACACCATAAATACCAAGAAATAATATCTCATGACAAAATCTGGATATACCAATCCGTGTAACCATCGTGTCAAAAAATTAAGGATATCTACACTAGATACAAGAGACATAGATGATATCAACTATCAGAGAATGTACTCGTCTAAAATTCAGTGCACAGTATCACAGATGTCCGGTATGGTGCCTCGAAGATCTAGATATGGAATATTACATTAATACAAGATTTTAGAATAAAAATAAGTTAAACTAGTCAACATCTAGGTTAAAAAGCCATTTCTAATTCAAAATAGTCAAACTAGTTCAACTCTAAGTCAAATTGGTCAAACTTGGTCAAACTAGCTATTTCTAGGTTGTATGAGTCTATCTCTAGGATATTGGGTCCATACACTATGTAACTAGGCCACACTGGCTATACTAGGATACTAGGAACTCAATAGGATACCGTATCGCAAGATACACAATCAATTAGATATGAGATTATCATAATATGTATATACACTCAATAATATCTAATATTCCTAATTAAACTAATGCTAAGTGGATACATCGGCTTTGAACCAATGCGGTATCTCACTACTACACACCCATTTTGATACCCAAACCCGATATCTTGAGTATCAAACTGATACCTTGACATTTACCTTGGTATCTCAAGGTAATGTCACTCTAGCACATAGCTAACTACCCAACTCTAACTATATACTAATATGTATTCACTAATACCAAACTACTATACTAACTAATAATACATACTAAAACATATATATATATATATATATATATATATATATATATATATATATATATATATATATATATATATATATATATATATATATATATATATATACATACATACCTATCTCTAGCTAGGGATACAAGTATATATATAGCTACTAAGATACATATACATATATATCACTAATAGAGATACAAGTATAAATATCTAACTACTAAACTATAAGTATATACATATATATCTACGACTACATAATACAGTAACTAAGTAAACTAAACTACTACTATACCTAGGAACTAACTACTAAACTATCAATAACTAACTAAACTAGCTAGGAACTTACCTACTTACCCTGTTCTGCACTTGCTGCCCTTGCTACTGATCATTGTTGCTGATGCTGCATGACATTTGTTGTGGAAGTTCCCTGTCTAGCTGCTGCTGCTTGCCCTCTGCTTGCTGTTGCTGCAGTAGTGCATTGCTGCTGCACATGTTGCCTGTTGATGCAGCTGCTGCTGCCACTGCCAGCTCACTGCTCGCTGCTGGCTGCACATACAATTGCTGCAGATGCAACTGCTAGCAGTTACTGCCAATGCACTGCCTGCAGTGCTTGAGCTGCTGCTGCATGCCTGCTCGTGCACTGCTTGTTGTGGCTTGCACTGAAATGCTGCTGCTGTGCTTCTAGCTTCACTGTATTGCACTGCTCGATCCCCTTCCTCAACACACACAACACACATAAGCACATATACACAAACACACACACACACACACACACACACACACACACACACACACATATATATATATATATATATATATATATATATATATACATAAACATATCAATATATGGATATGTAAACATATCAATACATGGATAGATAATCATATCAATATATGGATACATAACTATATCAA